>MCJB01019634.1:0-66300 GCA_002018475.1 Nicotiana obtusifolia | reverse complement strand
TTCTCCATTGATTTAAGATGCTGATAAGTTGTAGAAGAGAGGGCTGATGTGTATCATACCTGTCCTTTTATGGCATTGTAGACCTTATCCTTTGTTGTTATTAAGTTTGAATGTATAAGGTCCTAAAGAAGTTACTCTGATCCACGCCCACACCCTCATCTCTGTGTTGGCTCCAAATGTTTGATCTTACATTGCAGGAAATACGCTAGCAAGAGTAACATAGTTTGCTTGGAGGACTGAAGTCATTAATCAATCTATATGACCGCAATGTATTAGTCAATGTGGTGTTGGTGAGTGAGGTTTTTGAGGATTGAATTTTTTATTATTGGGGAGCAAGAATGACGATTTTGCTTGGAGATGGGACACATTCAAATCAATTTGTATGATCAGGATATACTAGTTGGTATAGTTGATAGGGATTAATTGTTCTAATTATTGGAGACAATAAGTTAACTATCTTAGTCACGACCACCCCGTCAATGCTTCATTTTGTTCTCCTTTGAGGGAAATAATAAAAATAACAATTGAAAAAGAAGAAAACAAGATGGAGTTGTAATACTGGCCTTTCGAAGTAAGAGAAGAAAAAGGAGATGAAACTTTGAAGTTGGTTGGCCTCAGATTAAACCTTTGATATATTTCCGTGTTTGGTGCATAGCTCAAATTCTGCTTTATCAAATCGTGGATTTCAGTGGTTAAGAGACCATAATCAAATCTTGATGCACATTCGAATAAGAAATAAATCTCCCAATCGGCCACTTAAGGGATCCTGATAAGCCATCTTCAATCTCGAGCAAATATGCTAGTGAAAATATGCTTCCTCGTTGACTATCCTTTGAAGTAGTTGAAGGATCCTTCAACATGAGTTCTAGATTTTAAAACGACGACTTCAAGTGCTAATAAGCAGGTCTTAAATTTAATATTCGTACATATATAATGAATTTCTTTACACAAATACACTGTTGAGCGAAAGCTACTAGGTTCGGCCGAACACGCGGACGGGCTTCTAGCTCGGCCTAACCATATTAAAAGGTAGGAGTAAGACAATAGCTAGTACAATGCAGCATGAGAAAACATCAATACCTATGATTCCATAAAAGAAAAAATCTGACTGCCAAGGCCAGACGTTATTTTGGTTGATGAAGAAATACAGGCTCTATATCAAGTCATTCGATTTCTCTAAAGATATTAAGGCCTCCTCCCAATTATCACCCATTTTGGCAGTTCTATAGGAATACAAAAGCAGCCATTGGTACTGCCTGAAACTATGAAAAACTAGAGTACATAAAACATCAGCCGGAAAGATCCAAATTTCCAGATGTCGGATGGCTTCTGTATTGCTGCCATCACTTACTTATAGAAATAACGAAGAAATAACGGGAAAACAGTTAGCATTAACATTACTGGCTGCCTCTCCTTGCCCAAGAATTGCAAATCACAACCAACTCATTGAACAAATGAAAAATAAAGGAAAGAGATAGAGAGAGTTTTCTGATCCAAAGGTGATGAAAAGGCCACCTCCCAAAATGCTGTTAGCAATCTCCTTAACTATACGAGCCAGCTGGTTGCCCCAACCAACTAACATTGAATGACAGCAGTTGATATTGCCTCTGGAATCTGCTACAGGCTTAAGCATTACAAACTCTTTTTAAGGCAATTTCTTGTTGCCTTCCAAGTTTAATGTGCCGGCAAGACTATCGGCTAGTTGGCTTATTGTGTCAGCTGCAGTAGTAACTGCAGCAATACCAGGTTGAAGCGCTCGCTGTTTACTCTTCTTTTCCAGCAAGGACTTCTCCCTCTCATCGTAATAGGTGAAATCATCCAATATAGAGGTATCCGCTTCATAGTTTTTGAAAATTTTCAACATTTCAAGTCCCTCTGGCAATTTCACCTGAAATGATCAGAAAGACAAAACAATGTGAAGCAACTGCAACTCGTAAACACAAGCTATAGGACACACAGCCCAAGCAAGAGCAATGGCACATGGTTGTCAATGCCAAGGTTTTGAATGTTAGCATACAGAAAGAAAGAAGAAAACAAGAGAAATTTCTAGCAGCCATTGATCAATATATGCAAATCAAGCTGCACCATCCTGAAATAATTTATGTGATGATACAGGCAAAAGATCTGGACTAGCTACATTCAAGATAAGGACTTCTGCAAAAAAATTTGCAGCTCCAATTGGTAATAGACATTGAGAACTGGATGATAATCTTCCTTATCAAAAAAGAACTGGATGATAATCAGACATTAAAGAAGCAACAACAAAAGTAGAAGATTACAAGGGCGTATAGTTAAGATATATACCTCTTGAGAATCTCGACTGTGAGTAACTGGCTTGTTGTCATTATGTTCCAGAAGTAGGTGGCGGAACTGACTGTTAGGCACGTCCTTAATGACGTGCCATTTAACAGGAAATTGCCCACTCCATCGATCCTGCTGCCAGTGCTCCGCATTGTTCTCAAAATCAACAGGTCCAACCATCTCAGCAACCCCACAAAATTGTCCACTAGCATTCACCTAGAGTTGTACCCAAATATTAAAAGCTCAAAAGTTTAAGCATGCCTATCATACAGAAGATGTATACTTATAAGCATGCATTGGTGTTTATTAAGTTTTCAAATACCGTGCTAAAAAGAGATACAAATTTAGAAAAACATAAGTGGAAAAAGAAAAATAACTGAAAGACAAATAGAAGCCTTCTGAGAATAATGACAAAGGTTGTTCTGTATATGAACCATTCTCCAGGAGAATAATGCATTCATTTATCTCACAAGCCAATATAAGAATTGAACGAACATACCGAGAAAAAGAGAAAAACAGGACAATCAGCATTCCTCTCTTTTGCTTCACGATAAGCAGCATCAAGCTTTCTATTTCCCAGAGGAGTGCTAGCCCACACACTATATTTGATGCTTTTGTGAACATTATCTTCACTGAAGGATTTGATGACAAAGAACTTGGCATGCTCATAATCAGTGACAAATTCAGGCCGATTATACTGCTCAGGCTGCAAAATATTAGTCGACTCAACTTCTTTACGGATAACAGATGAAGAATTATCCTCAATGGGACCCTTGCTCTTTGGTTTTAATGCCCTTGGTCCTCGGTTTCGTTCACTTGCCATACCAAGTGATTCAGTAGAAATGTTAACAGAGTGCCGATCCCTCTCACGTCTTCCACCTCTGTCAGGAGTTAGCCAATTTCTGTGACCTGGTTCCCACAGAGAACTAGACCCAGTACCATAGTTTGCACTAGGATAAGGATTGCCTTGGGAATAATTCCTGGCTGAGGAGCCTGGTGTGAATCCAAGACCTTGATGTGAAGCCTGGTTTTGATCAAATAAGTAGATCATTCAGAACAGAAGGTGCTACTGAGTATAAACAGCTCAGAGAAACACAAAAGACAGGACATAAAGATAATCAATTCCTTGTATATAGTTTCTTATTTGAGATGATAAAAGTCAGCTGCTTTACTGGGATAGGATGTATCTAAGTCTCATCCCTATTCAAGTTAGGAGATATAAAACAGCATTGACTAGATCTCATTTCCAAGCTAGTGAATGTTCTAATGACCATCATCAAGATTTTGCAGTTAAAATATGCACTTATGTTCTTTAATTATTGATCAAGCACAATATGCGGAATGTAAAAAGTAAGACTGATGGCTATAATTTCAAAGGCAATCACTGTGCTTAACATTAAGTAAAATCATGAGGGAGCAAATACTAATGCTTCATAGTGTTGATTAACATGATTCAAGGAGTGTTGATTAGCATAATTCTAGGAGATCTGATTTAAGAGTGTTGATTAGCATGATTTAAGGAGATTTGATTATATTTAGGAGATCTGATTTTATTTGATTTGATTTGACAACTAGATTGATTGTATAGATTTATGCTATTTCCTTAATTAGCATTAGGAACTTTGTATAAATTTCCTTCCTCATGGGATGTAAACACACACAGAATTATAAGAAGCCTTTTCTTCTTCTTAAAATCTACATGGTATCAGAACCATTACTGCCTTTTGAGGTACACTAGGGTTCCGTTTTAATCAAAGAGGTCGAGTTTTCTTTCTCTTGGTGGTTGTCAGCAACACAAACTCCTTCTGGTCAGTTTTGTTTTTGAAATTGTCTTTTCTATTAGGGTCGCCAGAACATTTTGAGCCTATCCCTGCCAGTGAAATATGGAGACATTCAAGGAGACGATTTCTGGAGAAATCTTGTCTTTGGATGAAATTCAACTTCTCCGTCGCCTCTTAGCTAAACTTGACTCCGCTAATGTTGCCACATCCAATCATGTGCAATTAGGTACTGTCTTTAGTGCTCACCTTAATTCATGGATTGTTGATTCTGGTGTGAATAGACACATGACAGGCTCTTCTAAAAGCTTTCAAACCTATTCTCCGTGTCCCAGGAGATAATGTTAAAAAAGCCAATGGTTCTTTAACACCTATCTCTGGAACAAGTTCTGTCATTTGTACTCCTAATATTAAACTATTATTCGTGCTCGATGTCCCTGAGTTCCCTGTATATCTTTTATCTGCAGTGCAATCACCAAAGCTCTAAACTATAAAATCGAGTTCTTTCCCGACATTGTATTTTTCAGAATCTTCAAATAGGGAAAAGGATTGGCAGTGGTAGATTGCGTGATGATTGTATATACAACAACAACCTAGTGTAATCCCACAAGTGGGGTTTGGGGAGGCTAGGATGCACGCAGTCTTACTTACCCCTATCCTGGAAGGGCAGGGAGACTGTTTCCGACGTGATAACTTGTATATATCAGATGGAATTCAAAACTCTGGTCAAGCCTTTTTTGGGGAAAATAGGTATGTCAACCAAGAAATAATACAGCCACATAGACGGTTAAGACACTCATCATTCTTTATTTTGAAGAAGTTGCATCCCGATTTGTTTTCAAGGACTCGATTTAAATCTTTGTTCTGTAATGCGAGTGAATATG
The DNA here is from genome assembly GCA_002018475.1 of Nicotiana obtusifolia. Lineage (NCBI taxonomy): Eukaryota > Viridiplantae > Streptophyta > Magnoliopsida > Solanales > Solanaceae > Nicotiana > Nicotiana obtusifolia. The sequence continues at coordinate 61,337 of MCJB01019634.1, read as the reverse complement.
CCAAGCATACTAGAAACTCTTATCCTGTGAGTGATGATAGAAGAACAATTCCATTATGACTATTCATTCTGATGTAAGGGGTCCTACCCAAACTGTTTCTTTGTCTGGTAGTCGATGGTTTGTTACTTTCATTGATTGCTGCACTAGGATGACTTGGGTATATTTGTTAAAAGCCAAAAGTGAAGTTTTCTCTTGTTTTTAGTCATGTCATAAGATGATTTGTACTCAGTTTGATGCCAAAATAAAATTTTTGAGAACTGACAATGGCAGCGAATACATGGATAAAAGATTTGGTGCTTATTTGGAGTCCAATGAGATAGTCCATCAGACTAGTTGTCCTTACAATAGTGCACAAAATGGGGTCGTTGAAAGAAAAAATAAGCATATGTTAGAAGTAGCAAGATCTCTTATATTCACTATGCATCTACCAAAACCTTACTGGGGATGTTATTCTAGCGGCTGTCTATCTTATCAACAGAATGCCACTTAAACCCCTCAATTTTCTTAGTTCTCTAGAAGCTTTAAAGGATAAGAATGAATATACAGTTCCTCCAAAGGTATTTGGGTGTGTTTGCTTTGTCCACACTAGAGATTCTGGGAAACTTGATCCTAGAACTATAAAGTGTGTTTTATTGGGTATTCTCCGACAAAGAAAGGTTACAAATGTTATCATCCTTCCTCTAGGAGATCTTTTGTTAACATGCATGTTATCTTTCAAGAATCTGAGCCCTATTTCAGTATTACCTCATCACCTTTTCAGGGGAGAGCAGTAAGGAGGAAGAGGTGATTCTACCTAGTTCCATTACTGGACCTCTTGATAACATTGTCACAGGGAAAAGTGAAATTGGAGAAAGAATTCAGGGGGAGACTATTGGGCGTTTGAATAGGCCTGATTTGAAAACTTACTCAAGAAGAAATAGAGCAGAAGAAGCCATCATGCAATCTACTGAAGCTGAACCTTCTTCTACTGCTGAGTTATCCACATTTCCTAATGAGTTAGATGTGCCTATTGCTCACAGAAAAGGAGTCAAATCTTGCACCACCAAACACCCTTTATCTAATTTTGTCTCCTACAATTCTTTGTCTCCCTCCTATAGAGCCTTTGCCTTGTCTATTTCTTCTATGTCTATTCCCCAAAATTGGAGAGAAGCTTTTGCAGATCCTAAATGGAAGCAAGCTATGATGGAAGAAATGAAGGCCTTGTCAAAAAATGAGACTTGGGAACTAGTCACTTCACCACCAGACAAAAGTTGGTTGGCTGCAAATGGGTCTTCACTGTGAAGCACAAAACTGATTGCTCAATTGAAAGATTCAAAGAAAGATTGGTGGCTAAGGGATTCACTCAGACTTATGGAGTGGATTATCAAAAGACATTTCTCCTGTTGCTAAGATGAACACTATTAGAATTCTTTTGTCTTGTGCAGCTAATCTTGATTGGGACTTGCAACAGTTTGATGTGAAGCATGCATTTCTTCATGGAGACTTAGTAGAAGAGGTGTATATGGAGATTACTCCTGGATTTGATACTGCACAGAGTCAAGGAAAGGTATGCAGATTGAAGAAAGCCTTGTACAGATTGAAGCAATCCCCCAGAGCTTGGTTTGACAAATTCAGCAAAGCAATGATCTCCTTCGGTTACCAATAAAGCAATGTTGATCACACCCTCTTCATAAGACATCAAAGGGGTAAACTCACTCTTCTCATAGTTAATAATGACAGGAGATGACAAAGAGGAGATGGCCCGATTGAAGAAGTTGTTGGCACATGAATTTGAGATCAAGGATCTACGAAAATTGCAGTACTTCTTGGGAATTGAGGTTGCTAGATCCAAAAGAGGAATCTTTATTTCTCAAAGAAAGTATATTCTGGATCTCTTGAAAGAAACCGGTATGACAGGTTGCAGACCTGCATAATCGCCCATTGAAAGCAATCACAAGTTACAAAGCGGAGTTGGAGAGTCAATTGATAAGGAGAGATATCAGAGGTTGATTGGAAGACTCATTTATCTCTCCCACACTAGACGAGACATAGCCTATTCAGTTAGCCTAGTGAGTCGTTCATGCATGATGCCTGAGATTCTCATATGCAAGTTGTCTTTCATATTTTGCGGTATTTGAAGTCTGCTTTAGGCAAAGGTATACTTTTCTCCAAACATGATCACCTCCAAATAGAAGCCTTTACAGACGTGGATCGGGCTGGATCTCTGGATGATAGAAGATCAACATCCGTTATTGTAAGCTCATAGGAGGAAACTTGGTTACTCTGAGAAGCAAGAAGCAAAGTGTAGTTGCTATATCAAATGCGGAGGCAGAATATAGAGCTATGGCTCAGGTATTTGCAAACTGCTTTGGCTACAAAAGCTATTACAGGAATTGATATTGTTTGAAAAAGGAAACTTTCCTCGTACTGTGGCAATAAGGCTGCCATCAGTATAGCACATAATCCAATCCAGCATGATCGAACAAAGCATGTGAAAATTGATCGACACTTCATCAAAGAAAAAGTTAAAACTGGTGTCTTGAGTTTGTTTCATGTGCCATCGAAAAAACAACTAGATAATGTGTTTACCAAAGGTTTCAACAAGTGAACTTTCCATACATTGAGTTGCAAGTTGGGCATGTGCGACATCTTTAAATCAACCTGAGGGGGAGTGTTGATTAACATGATTCAAGGAGTGTTGATTAGCATAATTCAAGGAGATTTGATTTAGGAGTGTTGATTAACATGATTTCAGGATATTTGACTATATTTAGGAAATCTAATTTTATTTGATTTGATAGTTGGATTGATTGTATAGATTTATTTTATTTCCTTAATTCGCATTAGGAGCTTTGTATAAATTCCCTTGCTCATGGGATGTATAAGAAGCCTTTTCTTCTTAAAATCTACACATAGTTTCACTGATCTATTGTTTTGTACACTAGAACCAGCACTATAAATTATGTAGATAAGTTACCCATATTATTATTTTTATTTCACAGAGAAAAGAGACAACAAATATGACATGTACAAGGATAAATAAGATATTATAAACATAGGAGTATATGCACCTTAAAATCCAAAATAAGCTACTATAGACTTCATTCACTAGGCTGTTCTTAAAGATGGAACTAATTAGGATCATTTTCTTGTTTTCTTATCATACCACAAAATGGAAAAGAAAAGTTAACAGTTTCCCCCTCGAGTAAATAAAGTAATCCTTAATTGTTTCAACTTTAGGATTTTGTTTTATGAAAAGGTGCAGACAAGGAAATTATTTCAAATCTAGGATGAATTTCTTGGATATGTATTTTCTTATACAGTGTTGCCTGTGGATACATCTTGTACATTTGACTTATAAGATTTTTTATAAGTCAAAGCTATTTCATTGATAATTCACCAAGATCCTGACGCTTACAGAAGTATGACATTTCAATTGAAACTCCACAATCAAACCGCCTATACAATACGATATATCCTCATTACTCCAAAAGTCAAACTATTTCGCTCCTCAAGAGTCATACTATTTCGCTCCATCGAATAGAATTCTCATACCTTTAATGCTATATCCTATAAGACACTACCAAACATGGTCTAAGAGCCAGGTACTGATGAGCCATGCAAGATACAATCTCGTATTTTGTACTACAAGTAATAGAAACCTTCAATTGGCACTAGTATTGGTCACACCAATATCCAATACTAACGCAATTGTCCTGTAAATAAAGGCTTGACTATTGTGAATACAATTTTAACTAGCTATTCAATGATTTCGTAAAAGACTTCTCAAAATCTATGTATCGAGTAATTACATAAACCCAATAGCTACAAGGGATAGCCAAAAATGGCATATCTAGCCGACATAATTCAACAAAATACCTATGAAGCCTTTGTGATTGCACACGAATAATATATCAAGAAGAATCCAGGCTATGCTGCTAACCCATATTGTATTTCTTTCCATTGGTGAGTAAGGTGGAAATTGAAGAAGGAAACAAAATACATACAGCCAGAAAAGTCACAAGTTATCGAGTTTTAATTTTACCTGACCCAAAAAAAGGGATAGAATTGATCGAGTTTTAAATGCTCTCTAATGCATGTACTGGTGCTTACTCTTAATTTTTCTCTAATGAGTAGAAAAGTTTACCGCTAATGAACCAGCTACATCTGGTGAAAAAAAGAACGAGCTACATCCAAATAAGTATAACATAAATCTGTAACTAAGCTATGCACTGAAACTGGGTTAGTTAGTTTATTAAGAAAGGAAAAACTTTTTACGTAAGCAGTAGCATATAATCACACTATCCTCCTAAGACTCCACTTGTGGGATTATACTGGGTTTGTTGTTGTAGTTGTCAGTAGCATATAATCATATTATTAACATAATATTTGAGGTGATAAAAACACTTATCATTAGAATTAGTAACAGATATTCCCAATTCATCGCTTCTCTTTCACTAAATTTTCCAGTGAAGAAAAATGACAAGAAACCTGCATGGCGTTTTGCTCGTATGACCCAAGTATGCCAACTGGTTGTGGATATAGTGCCGCAGATGTCATTTGAGACATGTATCTTCCAGAGTCCAGGGGGTTAGGTCGATTAGGTAAAGATTGACCAGATCCAAATTCACCTTGGTAATTGTAGAAACCAATGTTGCTGCTTCCCGAAAGCTCGCCTCCACCAAACGATCCAACGGGTATGTAGTAACCTGATCCTGGCCCAAAATACGTGCTATCAATTTCATGGCCAGTGCTTCCTGGTGCCACCAGATCAGGCTGCGAAGCTGGAAGAGCTGATGTAACATGCGGCAAGCCAGGGGAAACAGGTGGTGCATAGTAATTTGGAGAAACCGGAATCTGGTGTGGGGAGTATAGCTGGCCATCTATCATAAAAGGAGAAAGAGGACTAGCGATGGGGGAGAACTGTCCAAATGCCATCTGAGCATCAAAGCCGTAACCCGGAGGGAAAAAGAGGGGATTCTCATTGTACATTGCCTGCAAACGGTCAAGGAGAATATTAATATTTGGTGACCCACTGTATGGAATATAAATGCTTCCACTTACAGAAAGTGGAATCAGAACTTACTGGCGGAACTACATGCAAGTTGTTCACATTGACATCATTAGATTGTTCGGCCCAACTCCCAGTGCCGTTGTCGTAACCTGAGGCAGAAGGCAAATAAAGGACCAGCGACCATAAGGATCCTAAATTTAACAATTTTGTCTACTCCCCTTACCACCCATGGGAGGGGGACCATATTTCACAAACGAAATCCTAAAAATAAGGTTAAGAAGTAATCAAAGATAGTGAATCCCTTGGCAGACATACCATCTACTGAGTAAATACTTGTCTTTCCCTTCACAAATCACAATCATTTCAACATTAATCAAAACTTTAACAAGTAGAACTTCTATTTCTATTACCTTCAAAATCAAAAGATCTTTGTAGAAAAAGAAAAAAAAGGGAGAGAAATGATTTAATAGGAACTTATTCATTGGCATCTTGCTGTATTCATGAGAAACCAGGTGAACTGCAATAACAACTTAACATTAGCCAAAGGAACTAACCTCCATAGTAAAAACCTTGGTCCTGAGGAGAATAGGAATTGAGAGGATAAAAGGTGGACAGAGCTCCAGTTTCAGAGGTAACAGGGTGATCTTTAGCATTTCTTGAAGCCCCAGGGATGGTTGCATTCGCAGAAGCATTTGCAGAAACAGTCCTTTCATCTTTGGGCGAAATAGGCTGATAATGGATTAAAATGGAAGTACTAACCAAATACGTCAACTATGCTGGCAAAACTATACAAAAGAATAAGCTATAAATATTGAAGACTATTAGTAATATACCTGTTCTGCAGGATTATGTGGTTCAACGGCTCTTTCACCTATACCCACACCAAAGAAGGCTGTTACTTGTCAAAACCAATGCAAGCTAGTACTAACTCAGTCATATGTAGATTTTTAAAGTGTATGAAACAAGGACATTAGAGGACCCTGCTAAATCTAAGTTGATTTCTCTCTCAGGTTTGATTTAAAACCCACAAAACTCAAAGGAAAAATAAATTTTAATAGATTCATTTATTTACTCGATAAGTAAAACAACAAAGATGAAAAATGTACTTCTCAAGGCCAAATCCAAATGATAAATGCAGATACTCTACTACCCGAGACAATAGGATATGAGACTGCCCCCTTCAGATAAAAGCAGGATTCTTCCTCCCAAAGGCCATAAGAGAGAAAAGCCTCAAACATAGCAAAATACCTCATAATCAAGCATCTATTCTCTCATAATTATATTTTTACTTCGAACTTTAGTTTAGGCGGAAGAGCTAGGGTAATGCCCAAACAATCATTGAACTATGTGCAAGTGGCAATTAATCACTAACCTATAGATTGCAGTAGTTATATCAGCCCATTAATCAACTACACCTCAATTTCGGTCTGCTATATGAGTCCTCATCCATTCTAGCTCTATTTAAGTCAATTAAATTCCAATACTAGATAATTTATTTTTTTAGGACAGAATAAATGTTCTCTAGAACTAAAATCTCTCTCAGATTCATCCTTACATGGTCAATTTTTAAAACTAGAAGAAAAGACTCCCGCCAGACAACGGACCTAATGTAAGTGTAGCAGCAACAACTAAGCTTTACTGCCATCTAGTTGGTACTACCTACATGGATATTTTGTTTCCACTGTGGTTTGCTCTGAGATATACCCATATTTTCCGAGATATTTGTTTTTTGCCACAACTTTTCTTCAAACAATTTTACGACTAATTCGTCCTCTTTCATTACATTGAATCACCATACACCACCTAAGTTGCTCGACTCTTCACTTTCGGTGCCGCATCCGAGTCGTCACGACGTGGGTGTGGGATCCGTACCGCATCTGGTCGACTGATTTTGGGTACTTTGACCAAAATCAACAGAGAAATTTGGAATACAATGATTTTTTAGATCAAAACACAAGCTAGGGTGAAATTGAAGAATATGAAATAGTTTGTACATAAAAATTTCTATGTCAATCCTTTTCTTTTTATCTCCTTCTCGAATTCTCCTATGGATCAATGTTTTCTCCTTCTCGGAATACCTTGTAAATTTTCCAATAATATCTCATAAGTTAGACATATTTTAATAACTCTATTTTAGATATTTGAATTACTTTGCTCATTAAAAAAAGATATTTGAATTACTTTTAGCCGAATTCTCGCACCCGCATCGTGCCTTGTTCCGTACCCCCGAATCTTAAAATTCAGATCATGAAGGATCCGACCTTTCGATCTCCACCAGTATTGGACACCCGAGTCCGAGCAACTAAGTATACCGCACATTGTGCATGTTATCTCTTCGTAAGACATGCCAAACCATCTCAAATCACCTTCTCACACATTATTATCTATGTGTTATTTTAAAAGAAATTTGGTAAAAGAACTGCAGTTTTACTTGTTCAGATGTTGGAAGATTCCCAATAAGTACACTCATACTTTTACCTGTACATAACAAACATGCAGAATGTACTTTGCATGAAGTAGGCATTCAGTTGACCCAAAAAAGGATAGAAAGCAGATCCAGTGTAGAAAGGATTCACCAGTTAGGGTTCTTGCTACTTTCTCAATTCTGGGACGAGATATTAGTGAGGGAAAGAAATTGTAATCTTGTTCCATATCTTATCATACTAAATTTTTACGTTAAGATCTTTAACTAATAACACTTCCTAAAAGATCAGAAATCACCTTCAACAGATGATTGTACTGTACAGAAATTGCTTCAAAGCAGCTTATAGCCGGCTAAATTATACAACCGAAAGAATGCACAAATCCCTTTTTGTGAAACCCTGAAAGAGCAACCGCAACACAACAAATCTCTAAGAAAGACAACTATCAACTGCAACATTACCCAGAGCAAAAGAAAATTTCCTATTAATACAGTCACACAAACATACTCTATATAACCCACTATACAAGTTGTGGATAAAGCATCTCTGCACAAATGCAAAGGGAAGGCTGCCCAACATATGCTCCCTCTCAAATGCGTATCGAGATTTGAACTTTATGCGTTTTTGATTCTAGGATAGCAACCTCAAGTGCTAGCATGTTGAATTTAATTTTTGCACATATTAGTCAATTTCTTAAGACATACACATGATTTGAGCCAAAGCTGCTGGGTTCTATTAAACCCATAAATTTTGTACATTTTAGTAAATTTCTTAACACATATACAGGGTTCGGCCAAATAACTAGGTTCTGCCGAACTCATTATTTCTTTTACATATTTAGAGGATCTCTTAACAGAGAAACAAAGTATGGACTAAAGCTACTTAGCTTTGCCGAACTCATATCTTAATGCCTACATCCCTTGCTCATTCTTCCTCTACTAACCTGGAAGCACTTTGAATATATGGCTAGTCTTGTTTTTATCATTAAACAAAGACCAAATAAATCTCTAACAACATAACATTACACACAAGGTCTCTGGTTCAAATCCCAACACAGGTAAAAAGACTAGCTAATTTATTCACATCTTCCTAAACCTTGGTGGCATAGTTAATACCTGTGCTGGTGAGAGGTGGCAGGTACGGGTGGAAAAGTTGAGGTGGGAGCAAACTGGCACAGACACCACCGTCATACAAAAAGGTGGGCATATATAGAATTCGGCCAATACAGGAAGAGATGCCGACCACAGGAGGGTACCTGCCACCTCGTGCCAGAGCTATATATATATATATATATATATATATATATATATACATACAAATTTAAACAAAAACATATCTATATACACTCACTGCTTTTAAATCCTAGATCCACTCGCGATACGTAATAACCTATGTAAGTTAAAAAAAACACAAAAGAAAGTTTAACGAACCTGAAGATGAAACAGACGTGAATCGATCGACGTTCTGCTGATTCGTATCCTCCATCAATTAGAATTGAATTGAAAATCAAAGTCAAATCTAATGATAATCAATGCAAATCAAAAGAAGAATCAAGTCGAGGGATAAGTTTACAGAACTAAATATACGAAAACCCCAATTACTGTAAACCCCCAATTTCTCTTATTCGAATCAAAGAGAGAGAGAAAAAGGAGAAATTTAGCTTCGCGGGAGGGTTTGAAAATAATTAGACATAAAAAGGGGTTTAGGGTCTGTATTTTTGTATAATATATATATATAAGTATATATATCTATATATATATATATATATATATATATATAATATTTACTTCCTTCCTCGGTGTGCCCGACGAGGAAGTTACCGTTTCAGTTTCACTTTTTCTTCTTCTTCTCGTACTCTTGCTTGTAACTTGCAAGTGAAGGTAGGTACTAGCATAAAAATATTTACTGGAGTACTAAATTTTCTATATAAGACTTTTTATTTTGGAACGTTACAAAATGTTTGATACTACTGTTAATCTGTTATTTTATTGCTGAAAATACTTAATACAACGTTCACGACTTTCAAGAATCCATATTCACATTAGTGATGAAAAACGATTTAGCTTGATGTGATGTTTTTCATACTAATAAATTATTTTGGCAAAATATACAAATACAATCAAATATCTTTATAATAGCATCATTTGTTTAGATATTTTTTGACATTTATAGTAAATGACTATTATACACCTATACAACATTTGAAGTTTAAATATATTTTGGTTGTTATAAAACAAAATTATCCAAAAAATAATTTTTTAATGTAACATAAAAGATAAGAACATTATTCAAATTTAAATACTCAAAAAATATGTATTTTACTAATCAAATATTTAAAAAGCTAACACATTATTAATAAATTTGTAACTAAATGCATAAAGATTTAAACTCTAAAGCATACATTTTAAAGCTACTAGAATTAAATTATTTCAAGATTGATGTAAAAACTACGTAATTGTAGCTTGTTTCGTAGATTCCAGTCTCTTACTAGCGATATTATAACGCTTGAATTAGTGAAGATTTGTATCTAAACTTTCAGCAAAAAGATACCTAATTGCTTTTCCTTCACAGCAATCTAAGAGGTTAAAAGTTGAATCTTCTATTCAGTCCAAGTAGTAGTAGGTTGAGGTTAAAATCTTTAAACTTATTATTAGTGATCTTATTAGAGATTGATATTGTAGAGGGGTAATTTTGCAAAGAGCGTACTACTATAAAAAAATGATGTTGCTTTTATAGGTAAAAAGTTGTTATAGAGATGTAAAATATAACATAAAAATCGATTTCGAGAAAAGTTTCACTTTTATAGTGAATGTCTGTTATATAAGGATGTTATTATAGAGAGATATGACTGTAAACGCTTAAGGTTATTCCCAACTATCAATTGAACAATGTCCAAATTATCAAATGATCATGCTGACTTGCAAAATATGTGATTTTCATAAAACTTTGGGCGCGTAAAGGCTTAAAACTACATATTTTGACTTAATTTTTCATGTGGAACCACTTTCTTCATCCCTAATTAAACCATTGCCACGACCACCCTTCTGTCACCACCACCACCCTGGGTAGCCTGCCTGATCATCTCTATCATTTTTATCCACAAACACCACCTTCACAACCACTGTAATGATCTAGTTGGCCGTTTTGAGTTCTAGGATCTTATTTTTTTATTTGAGACTTGTAGATTCATTTGATATTTTATGACTTGCGGGTATGGGTTTGGGTCCCAAGAGGTTACAGAGTGGTTTGGAACACTTAATTTCGAACTAAAGGCTTTAAGTTAAGAGAGTTGACCACATTTAATATTTTGGGTTAATAAGCTCAGATTGGTGATTTGAAGGCTTCGGTAGGTTCGTATGATGATTTAGACTTTTACGTATGTTCATTTCGGCACCCGAAAGGCTCAGCGTGATTCAGATGTATCTTCTTAAAATTGGAATCTGAAGAACTTAAGAAAGTTCATATTTTGGTTTGGATCTTGTTTTTTTAGTTGTGATATTTTTGTATGTTTTTTTGAACCCTCAGATAAATTAGTATAAGAGATATGGATTAGTTGGAATGATTGGACGGGATCAGGGGAAGTTCGGGTGAGTTTCAGGGTATTCGAGGATAGTTTTGGAATGAGAAACTACAAAAAATTACAACTAAGAGAGCAGACAGCCTGGGATGGGACACATCCAGGTTAGTGCCAATGCCTGGGAAGTTTTGCTGAAAAATTAGCATTTATTATATAAACTCATTTCGGACCTAACATTTATTTAATTGTTTTAGGATTTACATAACACAGTTTTTGGAGATTTTTGAAGGAGATTTCATCCACATCCTTGGAGAAAGTGATTATAACCTAGGTCTATGATTATAACTTGAGTCTATCATTGATTCTTACTCCAAATCAAGGAACCTAAAAAAAAAAAAAAGAGTTTTTCACTAGAAAGTTATGAAAGTGCATTTTGGGGTTTTGAACATCGATTTGGATTTGGATTTTAAAACTAACCAAATATTTGGACTCGTGAGATTATGGGTCAATAAAATCCAACTTTTATTTCGAGTTTTGACCATGTGGGTCTGGGTTGACCTTTTATTGACTTTTGAGATTTCATTAAAGGTTGAAGCTTTATTATTTAGAGTTGATTACTATAGCTTTATTTGATCTTGTTGAATATCATTTGGCTAGATTTTTGATGTTTGGAGGCAGGCAAATAAAGGAAAATATATTTTGGAAGGTAAAGCCTACTCCGTATAAGGTAAGTATCCTAACTAACCTCAATTTTGAGAGATATTTTTTCAAAAATAGACTTATATGCGAAATACTACATGTGTTGGGGGTGATGTATATGCGAGGTAACATGTGTATATGCCGATACCAAGATTATACCATGTTATTGGTAAATTTTAGGCTTTTTAATGCCTTGTATGAGATATGTTCTTCTTTTTTAATGCCTTATTTGTTTGTATGACTACTCGAGCAACGTTATTCATGTTAGAGATCATATCTAGGCTTTTTTGATTCCTTATTTGAACTTGATTGACTATTTGTATGTTGGATTAGATGTTGTAGCCGCAACCATACATGTACATGTGCATACTTCTGTACATATTTTATTTTTCTGTTTATATGCATTATACATGTTTCTTTTGTGCATATTTATCCCTGTATATGATTCTCTAATATGGACTGAGGTTGGCACGATGGGACGTCCATGTGATTATTATGATTATGGTACGATGGTACATTTTGTGCGGATTGATGACTGATTTTTAAGATATCGATGTTGATTTGGCGCATGGATTTGGATCCATCCTTTGGACACGTGATACTCATATCATATTGGATCGTGTGTACGTAGTGATATTGGACACCAAGGAGGTATCAATTGAAGTAAAGTTTAAGTCTTTATCATGCATAGGCTTTCTAGACTCATGTAGAAGCATATGTATAAATTTTAGCTGTTGCATATTATTCTTATATACGGATTGGATGCCTTGATATTTGCTTATGATAATTTATTATAAAAAGCATGCTTATTACTTTCTATCTTGACTGAGTGCCTTATTATTTATATTCGTTATTTCTTGGTTGTTTCTTTATTTATACATGCTTATGGATTGAACACATTATGAAAAATAATTATATTTGTCAAAATCTTGCCACTACTTCGTTCGGTTAGACTTGATACATACTGAGTACACGTTATCTTTTATATTCATACTACACTTATGCATATTGTTGTGCAGATTCTGGTATTGGTCCTAATGGTACCCAGGAGGGAGCCAAGGAGATTGATTGGGGACTTTATGGCAAGCTGCTGCTCTTGAATTTGTAGCTTATGGAGTCTTCTTTTATCTTATTTACTATTTCTTGTTCCAGACATTACTTCAGTACTTTGAGACTATGTTGTACTCTATTTAGTAGCTCATGACTTTGTACTACTGAGTTCTGGGGATTGATGTATTATTTTCGCACTTGATGATATTCTCAGACTTATTTCTTGCATTTCTATATATTATGACCATTATACATCTCTTATACTATTCATTATGGTTACTGGTATGTATTGGTTTGCCTGGTGGATTGGATTAGGTGCGATCATCCCAGTGGAATTTTAGATAGTGGCCATCTTTTGCTTCTTCTTTATAATTTCACGTCCTTTTATCAGTGCACCTTCACGGTTAGAGCATAAGAAATATGAAGGCACTCTCCTTGATTTCAAGAACACACACAGATCCCACGTATCACGGCATACACACCAAAAATATCAGATGGTAGCCATCTTTAGATCTAGTTTTCATCACCCAAAATACATAGCCAAAGAACTTTCTCTTTACCATCTTCTATCGTCGTCCTCCTCCTCCATATGTTCTTCGTGATAGCCACTTGAAGCTACTGAAGTGTTGGAGCGGCGTATATGCAAGGTGAAGAGTGTATATGCGTTTGCCATGAGTTAAGAATGTAGATAGAACTAGCTTTATCTATGCCATATTGCTTTATTTCTTATATCTTCCATGCTCTAAATAGATTGTGAAACTCTTTGATTATTCTTAATCATGTTATTAGTAATGTTGAGATATTGAGTGTTAAGATTATTGAGATATTGATTTTGGCTATTGATGCAAAAGTGATGGTAGATTCTCATATGGCGAGTGTGTTAAATTACTCATCTCGATGTTTTTTGTGCTTGCTATGTTGTTTGGTACTGCTTTATATGATTATGCTTGGTAAGGAAGAGTGAGTTGCACGAAGGGTGATGTCGTGCTTGAGAGGAAGACTGATTGTACACGAAGGGTGTTGTCGTGCTATCCTTATACATCAATATCATTGCAAATGGTGTTTCCATGCATAATATTATATTATACTTGTGAGAATGAGAGTAAAAGCACGAAGAAAGATGTCGTGCCATTTGTTGGTATTGTGCGTTCTTTATTTTTACTACAGATTGAGGACTAGGCTATGTTGCTTCGTGGTTATCTTTGAAAGGCTTGTTCAAGGTTGCTTGTGGAAGCATAAGTTGTGTTTTACTTTAATCGTATCTTCCTTTATTTTCTCGTTCTTTATCTCCTTACTTTTATGCATGTTATATCTCTCACATTTTATTTATCATGTCATTTTACTTGCTCTTTTACTTGTTACCTCGTCTCATTATTTCTCGTTACTTAACGACGCATGCTTATATGTAGGTGTCTTGTCTTAGCCTCGTTACTACTTCGTCAGGGTTTGGCTCGACACTTACGGAGTGCATGGGTTGGTTGTTGTCATACTGTATTTCTACACCTTTTGTGCAGATTTTATTGCTGGTTCTGGTGGTACTCAGAGACTAGACTAGCTAGCTTGTGGAGGAGACCCGAGATAGTGCTGCACTCCTGTTTGCAGGCCTTGAAGTCTCCTGTCTTATAGTCTTATTACCATTTACTTAATTCAAACAGTGTACTATTATTCCAGACTTTGTATTTAGTTAAATCTGTAGACGCTCATGTACTCAGTGACTCTAGTTTCTGGGAGATGTGTGATGGTTGGGGGTTTCATACTTGATCTAATTCTCCTGAATTATGTCCTTTATTTGTAGCATTATGTTGTTTATCACGACCCAATTGATTGGAATTTTAGGTTATGATAAGCTGGTATCTGTAATGACCCGACCGGTCATTTTGAGCATTGGCACTCCCATTCGGTGGTTTGAGGTCTTCAGTAGCTCTATATTATGTATCACGACTCGCGTGTATGGTTGGTCTCGATGTTTGAGAGGTTTAGGATATGATTTGGAAGGGAAATTCTCAATTTAGAAGCTTTAAGTTGAAGAGTTGGCCAATGTTTGACTTTTATATATTTGACCTTGAATTGGAGTTCTGATGATCCCAATAGGCTCGTATAGCGATTTTGGCTTACGCGTATGTCCGGATTTCGATTTGGAGATTCCTAGGTTGATTTGGCTCTTTTTGGTGAAATTTGGCAATTTGAAGGTTTAGAAATTTCATAAGTTTGATCGAGAGTGGACTTTATGGCTATTGGGTTCGGATTATGGTTTCGGGACTTGGAATAGGTCTGCTTTGTCATTTAGAACTTGTGTGCAAAGTTTGGTGTCAATCCGAGTTTGTTTGGTAGGAATCGGACGCTTGGCTGTGATTTTAGAAGTTCTTGAGTTTCATTATGATTTTGATACATCTTGGAGTTCGATTCGCGATTTCATATGTTATTTTGATGATCCGAGCGCACGAGCTAGTTCGTATGAGGTTTATATACTTGTTGGTATGATTGGATAGGGTCCCAAGGGTCTCGGGAGAGTTTCGAATTGGTTTTGGATTATTTTGCTAAGTTGAGTGTGGTGGTTCTGGTTTTCTCGCATTTGCGATGAGGAGGTTGTAACGACCCAGTCGGTCATTTTGTGTATTGTAGGTCTGTTCTCCTATTTATCACTCTTTCTATGTTTATGTGTGGTTATGCGACTTGCTGGGTGGTTGTACTTGTTTCGGGGAGGTTATGTAGTGAATTGGGATACTTAGTCCCAAGGTTGAAGGCTTAAGTTGAAAGAGTTGACTGCAGTTTGACTTTTGTGTAAACGACTCCGAAATGGAGTTTTCATAGTTTCGATAGCTTTGTATGGTGATTTTGGACTTAGGCATATCTCCGGATATTCATTTGGAGGTTTGTAGGTTGGTTTGAGGCTTTTCGGCGAAAGTTAGAAAATTGAAGGTTTGGAAGTTTGAGAGGTTTGACCAAGAGTTGACTTTATTGATATCAGGTTCAGATGTTAGTTCTGGGAGTTGGAATAGGTCCGCTGTGTCATTTGGGACTAGTGTGCAAAATTTGAGGTCATTCGGAGTTGATTTGATATGGTTCACTATTAGTTTTAGAAGTTGGAAGTTCATTAGTTTCATTAGGCTTGAATTGGGGTGCCATTTGTAATTTCGATGTTGTTTGATGTGATTTAAGGCTTCGACTAAGTTCATATTGTGTTTTACGACCTGTTGGTATGTTTGGATGGGGCCTCGGGGGGCATCGAGTGTGATTCAGATCAAGTTCCGCTTCCTTTTGGACTTTGTTGGACTATTGATTTTCTGTGTATCTGGTTTCCTCTTTCGCTATCGCGAAGACAGGGACGCTATTGCGAAGGGTTGTTGTTGGCATCTAGAAATTTATTCTTCGTGTTCGTGTTAGTAAGCTCACATTCCCGTAGCTTTGTGAGGCTCAGGTCATCACGGACGCGAGGAGGTTCATGGATTCGCGTAGATGTGCACGCTTCGCGAAGAGTCAGGTCTAGTAAGCATCGCGTTCGCAACTATTCATTCACATTCGCGTAGACTATTTTGGAGGGCAGTGATTTTTTGTTCTTTGAGATCACGACGTAGGTCCCGCGATCGTGATGCATACCACCTGGGCATAATGTTTAAAGCCCATTTCGCGAGTTAGAGTTATTATATCATATTTTGAGTTATAGAGCTTGATTTTGAGCAATTTTGGAGGGGATTTTCACGTCTTGGATCGGGGTAAGTGTTTTTGACTCGGATTTATTCATTTATCATGATTCCATCCTTGTTTTTATCATTTATTTGGTGATTTGGAGTAGAAAAATTGAGATGTTGTAGAAACTTTTCAAAAACAAAAAATGGAGATTTGAAGATCGGAATTGGATGACTTTGGTATGGTTGGACTCGTAATCGAATGGGTTTCCAGAATTTGTGAATATTTTCAGGTTCCGAGATGCAAGCCCGGGGTTGACTTTTTGCTTTTAATAAAGATCAAAACTTTATTATTTGAAGTTTTTTCCTATGGCATTATTTGTTGATATTGAGTTGTTTGTGAATAGATTGGAGTCGTTTGGAGGCCGATACTCGTGGGAAGGGTTTGTTGGAGTTTTGACTTGCGCATTTTGAGATAAGTAATAGATCTAACTTGGATTTGAGGGTATCTAACCTTGAGAACTACGTTATATGAAAGATATTGGGGTGACGTTTGTGCTAGGTGACAGGCGTGTGTGCGTTCACCGGGGTGTGCATGGTTTAGGAAGGCCTTTAGGCTATTACCGACCTTATTTTGAATTGTGATTCATGTTAGACATCATGTCTAGGCTAAGTGCTAACTGTTTGAGACTTGATAGGGCTATTCTTGTTGTTTTTGAGTTATGTACCTTATTTGCATACATGTTCTCAGTCATAATACCATATCCGTATATGATATCTTTGTCTCAGTACTTCTTATTTGATTCTTCACATGTTGTTAATACCGCATAAGAGCAACACTGTTAAACTGGGTATTTGAGATGTGTTTAACTGATACTTCAATGGTAAATGACTGAGTTTGGGCCTTAGAGCCAGTTTGCTATTGATTTTGGGGCGACGCGTGCACCAAGCCTCACAGAGCAACTTGATAAGGGCTTTATCAGGCCTAGTGTGTCACCTTGGAGTGCATCAGTTCTATTTGTGAAGAAGAAGGACGATACAAGCGGATGTGCATTGATTACAGGCAGTTGAACAAAGTTACAATTAAGAACAAGTACCCACTACCGCGCATTGATGACTTATTTGATCAACTTCAGGGTGGCAGACTGCTCTATAAGATCAATTTGATGTCTGGGTATCACCAGTTGAAAGTTCGAGATTCTGATATTTTGAGGACGACATTCAGGACCCGCTATGGTCACTACGAGTTTCTTGTGATGTCTTTTGGGCTGACCAACGCCCCAGAAACCTTCATGCACTTGATGAACAATGTATTCCAGCCATATCTTGATTCTTTTGTCATCGTATTCATTGATGATATACTGGTGTACTCACACAGCGAGGAGGAGCATGAGCAGCATCTGAGGATTATACTCCAAACCTTGAGGGAGAATAAGCTTTATGCTAAATTCTCTAAGTGTGAGTTTTGGCTTGATTCTGTGTCATTCTTAGGGAACTGGTGTCAAGTGAGGGGATCAAGGTAGATTCGAAGAAGATTGAGGTAGTTTAGAGTTAGCCTAGACCGTCATCAGCTATAGAGATTCGAAGTTTCTTGGGTTTGGCCGGATATTATTGCTGATTTGTGAAGGGTTTCTCGTCCATTGCTGCACCTTTGACTATATTGACCCAGAAGGGTGCTCCATTCAAGTGGTCTGATGAGTGTGAGGAGAGCTTTCAGAAGCTCAAGATTGCCTTCACCACATCTCCAGTTCTAGTTTTGCCGTCAGTATCAGGTTCATATACGATTTATTGTGATGCTTCGCAGATTGGTATTGGGTGTGTCTTGATGCATGAGACTAGGGTGATTTCTTATGCTTCACGCCAGTTGAAGCCCCATGAGAAGAACTACCTCGTTCATGACTTAGAGTTAGCAGCCATTGTTCGTGCATTGAAGATTTAGAGGCACTACCTCTATGGCGTGTGTTGTGAGGTATTCACAGATCATCGGAGTCAACAACACTTACTTAAGCAAAAGGATCTCAATTTGGGGCAGTGAAGGTATTTAAAGCTATTAAAAGACTATGATATCACCATTTTGTATCACCCCGGGAAAGCCAATATGGTGGCCAATGCCTTGAGCAGAAAAGCTGAGAGTATGGGTAGCCTTGCATCTATTCCAGTTGTTGAGAGACCGTTAGCATTGGACGTTGAAGCCTTCGCCAATCAGTTTGTGAGGTTAGATGTTTCGGAGCCTAGCAGAGTTCTTGCTTGCGTGGTTTCTCGGTCTTCCTTATATGAGTACATCAGAGGGCGTTAGTATGACGACCCCCATTTGCTTGTCCTTAAGGACACGATGCAGCACGGCGATGCAAAGGAGGTTTCTATTGGAGATGATGGGGTGTTGAGGACGTAGGGTCAGATTTGTGTACCCAATGTCGATGGGTTGCGTGAGTTGATTCTTGAGGTGGCCCACATTTCGTGGTATTCAATTCATCCGGGTGCCGCTAAGATGTATTAGGACTTGAGGCAACACTATAGTGGAGAAGAATGAAGAAAGATATAGTAGAATATGGGGCTCGGTGCCTAAACTTTCAGCAGGTGAAGTACGAGCATCAGAGGCAGGGCGGTTTGCTTTAGAGACTTGAGATTCCCGAGTGAAAGTGGAAGCTTGTCACCATAGACTTCGTTGTTGGACTCCCACAGGGTTTGAAGAAATTTGATGCAGTGTGGGTGATTGTGGACTGATTGACTAAGCCCACACACTTCATTCCAGTTGTGACTACCCATTCTGCCGAGCAGTTGGCTCAAATTTACATCTAGGAGATTATCCGCTTGTATGGCATGCCTGTTTCCATCATTTCTAATTGGGGCATGCAGTTCAGCTCGCAGTTTTGGAGAGCTATACAGAGAGAGTTGGGCACACAAGTTGAGTTCAGTACAACATTCCACCCCTAGACGGATGGACAGCCCGAGCGCACCATTCAAATCTTGGATGATATGCAACGCGCCTGTGTTATGGATTTTTGGGGGTTTATAGGATCAGTTCTTAGCGCTTGCAGAGTTTTACTATAATAATAGTTACCAATCGAGTATTCAGATGGCTCCTTATGAGGCCTTATATGGGAGGCGATGTCGTTCTCCAGTTGGTTGGTTTGAGCCGGGAGAGGCTAGGTTGTTGGGTACTGATTTGGTTCGGGATGCCTTGGAGAAAGTCAAGTTGATTTAGGATCGACTTCGTGCAGCATAGTCTAGGAATAAGAGTTATGCTGATAGGAAGGTTCGTGATGTTGCATATGTGGTGGGTGAGAAGGTGTTACTTAGAATTTCTCCCATGAAGGATGTGAAGAGGTTCAGAAAGAAGGGAACGCTGAGCCCTCAGTATATTGGTCTTTTTGAGGTGCTTGAGAGGATTAGAGAGCTGACCTACAAGCTTGAATTGCCACCTAGTCTATCGGGTGTTCACCTAGTGTTTCATGTTTCTATGCTCCGAAAGTATTATGGTGATCCGTCAAATTTTTTGGATTTCAGCATGATTCAGTTAGATGGGGATTTGACTTATAATGTGGAGCCGGTGACCATTTTGGATCGGCAGGTTCGAAAGTCGAGATAAAAGAATATAACTTCGGTGAAGGTTTAATGGAGAGGTCAACCAGTCGAGGAGGATACTTGGGAGATCGAGTGGGAGATGCGGAACAGATATCCACACCTATTTGAGACTCCAGGTTATGATTCTAGACTCGTTCGAGGACGAATGTCTGTTTAAGAGGGGGATAATGTAACGACTGGGTAGGTCATTTTGTGTAGTATAGCCCCGTTCTCCTACTTATCTCTCATTCTCTGTTTATGTGTGGCTATGTGACTTTTCAGGGTGGTTGGATTGGTTTTGGGGAGGTTTTGAAGTGAATTGGGATACTTAGTCCCAAGGTTGAAAGCTTAAGTTGAAAAAGTTGATCGAAGTTTGATTTTTGTGTAAACGACTTCCGAAATGGAGTTTTCATAGTGCCTATAGCTTCTTTGGACTTAGGAGTATGTCCGGATATTGATTTGAAGGTCCGTAGGTTGGTTTGATATTTTTTGGCGAAAGTTGGAAAGTTGAAGGTTTGAAAGTTTGAAAGGTTTGAGCGAGGGTTGACTTTATTGATATCGGGTTCAGATGTTGGTTCTGGGAGTTGAAATAGGGATGTTATTTTATTTGGGACTACTGTACAAAATTTGAGGTCATTCAGAGTTGATTTGATATGGTTCGACATTAGTTTTAGAAGTTGGAAGTTCATTAGTTTCATTAGGCTTGAATTGGGGTACGATTCATGGTTTCGATGTTGTTTGATGTGATTTGAGGCTTTGAAATAAGTTCGTATTGTGTTTTAGGACCTGTTGGTATGTTTGGATAGGGTCCCGGGGGCCTCAGATGTGAATTGGATCAAGTTCGGCTTCATTTTGGACTTAGTTGGACTGCTGATTTTCTGTGTATCTAGTTTCCTCTTTCGCGATCGCAAAGATAAGGATGCAATCGCGAAAGTTTGTTGTTGGCAGCTGGAAATTTATTTTTGCATTAATAAGCTCTCCTTCGCGTAGTTTTGTGAGGTTCAGGTCATCGCAGACGCGAGGAGGTTCACGCGTTCGCGTAGAGGAGGGGTCAGCTGGAGCGTTAGGCTTTAAGCCTACACGATCGCGTAGATGTGCACGCGTTCGCGAAGAGTCTGGTCTGGTAAGCATCGCAGTTGCGATTGTGCCTTCACATTTGCGTATAGTATTTTGGAGGACAGTGCTTTTTTGTTCTTCACGATCGCGGCATAGGTCCTGCGGCCGCGAGGCATAACACCTAGGCAGAATGCTTAAAACCCATTCCGAGGGTTTGAGTTATTATATCATATTTTGAGTTGTAGAGCTCGATTTTAGGCGATTTTGGAGGGAATTTTCAAGTCTTGGATCGGGATAAATGTTTATGACTCAAATTTGTTCATTTATCATGATTCCATCACTGCTTTTATCATTTATTTGGTGATTTGTAGTAGAAAAATTAGGGATTTTGTAGAAACTTTTCAAAAATGAAAAATGGAGATTTGACGGTCAATTTGAGGTAGGAATTGGATGATTTTTGTATGGTTGGACTTGTAATCGAATGGGTGTCCCGAATTTGAGAATTTTGTCAGGTTTCAAGGTGCGGGCTCGGGGTTGAACTTTTGTGTTGACTTTTGATTTTAATGAAGATCAAAACTTCATTGTTTGAAGTTGTTTTCTACGGCATTATTTGTTGATATTGAGTTGTTTGTGACTATATTTGAGTCGTTTGAGGCCCATACGCATGGAAATGGCTTGTTGGAGTTTTGATTTGCGCGTTTTGAGGTAAATAACACATCTATACTTGGATTTGAAGGTATATAACCTTGAGAACTATGTTATATGAAAGATATTAGGGTGACGTACGTGCTATGTGACGGGCGTGTGTGCATGCACTAGCGTGTTCATGGTTTGGGGAGGCCTTTAGGCTATTATCAGGCTTGTTTTGCTATCATATCATGTTATCCCTGCATTTTCTCAACTGTTTTGATTATTTGAACTGTGATTCATGTTAGACATCATGTCTAGGCTAAGTGATAATTGTTTGAGACTTGATAGGGCTATTATTATTGTTTCTGAATTATGTACCTTATTTGCACACATGTTCTCAGTCATGATACTATTTCCGTGTATGATATCTTTGTCTCAGTATTTCATATTTGACTCCTCACATGTTGTTGATACCGCTTAAGGGTAACACTGTTAAACTGAGTATTTGAGATGTGTTTAACTGAGACTTGAATGGTAAATGCCCGAGTTTGGGCCTTAGAGTCGGTTTGGTACTGATTTTGAGGTGACACGTGTGCCAGGCCCATATGGGGTTAAGTGTTATTGTTTTAGGGCGACGCGTGCATTAGGCCTCACTATTGAGCTAAATGATTATGATTAGCGCTTGGGCAGAATCCACCCCTCCGGAGTCTGACATATATACTTGACATGTAGGCATAGAGGTGTACCTTCTACATACTAAATGTTAAATGAAATGCTTTATCCGTGTTGGGCTTTAGCTGTTATACTTGAAAGCATGTCTAAATTTCTAAAAAAATGTGAACAAGCTGAACATGATACCATTGAGATCCTTGTTTTTTTACGATTTTTCTTTTATATTTTGAATTGTTACTGGTTATTGGTATTGGCATTTCGCTACCGTTCTGAGCTCGTCACTACTTTCAGCCCAAGGTTAGTGTTGTTACTTATTGAGTACATGGGATCGGTTGTACTCATACTACAGTCTACACTTCATGTGCAGATCCAGGTACATCGGGTCGAGGTGATTTCCAGGCTTGAATTATTGCTGGCTTTTTATGAGACTACTAGGTAGCTTCCATATCGTCCGCAGTCCTTGAAGTTCTCTTTGTGTTATTTTTATCTTTACTGTTCTTTTGTTTTGACAGTTGTATTATGGGATTTTGCTTGTATCTTGTTATTCAGTAGTGCTCGTATACTCATGGACATCAGATTGTAGGGTTGGTTTGTAGCATCATTTTGGTTTTATTCTCAAATACTATATGATATTCTTCCGCTGTTGAGTTACTAGACCATGTTATTTCGTTTTCAGTGTTATCATGTGACTGTTGCTTACCTAGAGGGTTGGGTTAGGTGCCATCACGACTTGTGTATTTGGGGTCGTGATAGAGGTTGCAAATGCGACCATTGCTTTTGCAAAGGCGTGGTCGCCGTTGCGACTCAACGCTGCTGGGAAGGGAGTTCGCATTCACAAGGATTGTGTCGCACTTCTGACTGTTTGAGGTCCGCTTTTGTGAGTTTGTGCATTGCTTTTGCGACTGTTCGCGTTGGAGGGGCTTCACATTTGAGAAGCATTTTATTGCAAATGCAATATATACTGGGTACATGGGGTCGGTTGTACTCATGTTATACTTCTGCACCTTGCGTGCAGATTTTGGAGCTGAGTAGCTGTGAACATGGAGCTTGCATTGGAGGCGTACCCCCATGGCAGTTTCATGGTACATTTTGTTCATGGTAGCTAAGAGTTTCATTTCTATTTTTGTAACTTTCAAACATATGTTGTATTTATTTATTTCACAAGTTTTGTAAACCTAAATTCTAGTGGCTGATGACTTGTTGTAATATCTCATATTGAAGTTAGGGCATATTGGTCTTTTAATATAACTTAAACTAAAAAAAAGCACAATAAGAGACAAATTAGGGCCAAAGCCCTACGTTAACAGAAAAAATAAGGAATAGGGTACGAAGCAATCAAAATTCGGCAGATTAGGAATATCAAAGAGGGTTATCAAAGTTTGCCAACAATTGTCTCATATAATCAAAGAGTGGAATTGAGATGGAGCTCTGAAGCTTCCCCATTAACAACATTGGCGAGCAACCAATTTAGAAGCAAGGTAGAATATTTCAGCACTCAGATTTTGGAAGAAAACACAGAGAATTGGGGACATTCATATCATCTTCAAAGAACCTTGGACTGTAACGAATTAAAAGTCACACAGTAGCACCTAACAACTCTAAGCACTCTGAGTGTTAGAGGTACCATCTAAACTCTTTATTTTAGTCATGTTGGCAAATTCTTTAAGTACTCCTTTTCTGAAAATTAAGTAATTTATATAGATAGTGGATAGCTTATTTAAATACTAGAAAGAGACAGAGGTACATGTGTATAATTTTGGTGAAGAATTGGATGAATAAATTATATGAACAACTCAAATTGATAGATTATGAACTAGTTGAATTACTAGTAGCATGGGTTAAAAAAAGAAATTAATTTGATAAATTGAGGGTCAAACATAAACCCCGAGAGTTAGGTATTCTAAATTAGTCATGAATTAGCCTAAAACAAGAAAATTAATATGAGATCGATATGATGTGACAATAGATTGATCGAAGGAAGTCGTATAGATTGTTCGAGGTGGCACACTTGGTATTTCGACACGAGTACAGTGTGTAGTAATCTTATTGCAATTTGTGTTTTCATAACTTGCATGATGTACACACGATTTTTAATATGAATTTGTTACCGATTATTTGAGTTTGCATGTGGGACAAGTCCTTTACTTGATAAGATACCGAAATAGTTATTTGAGATGATTACTGTTGTTTTAAATATTCCCATTGTTACTAGATATGTTTTACTATTACTTGAATTTACTATTGTCGATGATTTGATAAGAACTGAAATGCCCTGTATTGTTTTAAAATATTTTCTATGAGTATTTACTGATTACAAAGACAAGTATAAAGGGAAGGAGATTTTGAAGGATCCCGTAGCTAACGATGGGTTCGTTAGACTTGGTGCACCTTGTAATTACTGATTACCGTTATAGCCCTTGCTAGTGGGAAGGTAGAACTAACACACTGTTACCAATTTCCCTCGAGTAGGGACTACCATTATATTTGACTTCTTGCAAAGAGGTCCACAGTTATACCGATTACATGATCCGTTCATTGAAACCTCCCAAACATGAATATTGATATTACACAGTGTTTATCAAGTTTATTACCGAATTGTCAGTTGAAATATATTACATGAAAAACATGATGAGACTGATTATTTTTTATTGTTTTTGAGCGACCATTCTTATGATATTTTCTGTTTAATATACTAGCGTGTTTTCTGACTTGTCCCTATTAAAAATGATTCTGATTAAGTGTTATTACTCACTGAGCTAGCAACTCACTCCCCACTATTTTTTCAGAGATAGCAGTTGACGCATGCGAGGATTTTGTTAATTAGAGTACACGAGTTGATAGTTCCTGGTGAGCCTGCTCTAACGACCCGACCGGTCATTTTGTGTATTTGAGTTATGTTCCCCTTTTGAAGCTTACAATATGTGTATTTGTGATTTTATGACTTGCGGGGATGGTTAGCTTCATTTCGGGAAGTCTTAGAATGATTTGGACCCTTTGGTTATTGGTTTGGAAGCTTAAGTTGAAAATATTAACCTAGGTTTGACTTTGTAAAAACAACCTCGGAATGGTGTTTTTATGGCTCCGGCAGGTTTGTATCGTGATTTTGGACTTGGGCATATGCCCAAAATTGAATTCGGAGGTCCCTAGGTTTATTTGACTTGTTTTGCCGAAAGTTGACAATTTGAGGTTTAGAAATTTCCTTAAGTTTGACCATAGATTGACTCTAAGGCTTTCGGGTTCATATTTTGGTTTTGGGATTCGGAGTAGGTCCATTTTTCTATTTGAAACTTGTCTGCAAAATTTAGTGTCATTCTGAGTTGGTTTGATAGGAGTCAGACGCTTGGTTGCAATTCTAGTGATTCTCGAGTTTCCTTTTGAATTTCATGTGTTTTGATGTTCGATTCATGGTTCAGGATATTATTTTGGTATTTTGATCGTGCGAGCGAGTCCGTATAATATTTTTTGACTTGTTTGGATGTTTTGTGTGAAGCCCCGAGGGCTCGAGTGAGTTTCGGACATGTTTCAGATTGGTTTGAACTCATTTCCAGGCTACTGGTGCTCCAGTTATTGCAATTGCGAGCACCAACATTGCAACTACGATCATAGCAAGGGGGTCTCAGGTGTCGCAAATGATCACATTTGTGAAGTTATGCTGGGACCATTTGTTTGCATTTGCGAAGGGAGCTGACTTTGCATTTGCGAAGATAGTGTCGCATTTGCGACATTTCCCTAGGCTTGTCAGGTGCCGCATTTGCAAGATATTCTTTGCATTTTTGAGGGTTTGCAATTGCAAACCCAGAGTCGCAATCACGACTTCTGCACCTGAACATAAGGGCTGAAAAAAGGGACTTAGTCTTTTTTTGTCACGCCCCGACCTTGGGGAGCGGGACCGGCGCTCGACTGAGTCATCCCAGTCAAGCAAGCCTACTTAGTGCCTACCATTCAACCTTACCCATGAATGATTGAGGTTAAATATATAGAATTTGACCAATAAAGAGAATAATATATACAACACCAACCTTCAGTTTTATAGGAGCTTCATTTACAGTTACCAAAATATTTTCAAATTCATAGTTAAAAGAGGAAACATCCAACAATTTCAACAACGTTTTTAATTAGTCTTCCCCCACTCAAAACACAACCCACAGTATGTCTACGGAGCCTCTAAGTGAACAAGAGCACAATATGGAAATACCGGCGACAAGGCCTCGGCTATACCTCAAAACACAATGTGCATAATCAAATGACATAAGGCCCCGAAGTAGAATAGGGCTTACCAAATCAATTAAGAAGAGGTACATCTATCAAGAACCTGATCCACTTGCTGCGGAGCACCTGCATCCATTAAAGATGCATCGTTCCCGACAAAAGGGACGTTAGTACATATGGAATAGTACTAGTATGTAAAGCTAAATTCCTCTCATGCAATAGAATGCCAACACAAGAAGGGGAGAATCATGAAAGCAGCAAATGCCAAGTTAAAACATAACAATTTTCAAATAAGAATTAACATTTTTGGTTGGGAGATCATTAGCCACCGATCATCACACCATGCACGAGGCACGGAGTCCGATCATAACTCGATCGGCTAAGCCGTCTCTCCACGAATGAATATGGATCGACATGTGATGCGAATAAAATATGATAATAATAAGGAGGAACCACCATGGGCGCGACATGGCATCCGATCGCCACCCAATCGGCTAGGTCGTCTCCCCACATATGCCGTGTGAGTTGACATCCAAGGCCAACAACAAGCTCATCCCAATTAAGGGGAATAATCTCAATGCAGTATACCACGGGAATTCATTCCTCAATTAACTCCTACACCGGTACGTGTAGTTTCGGGTGTGGGCCTTTACAACCCACCCTTCCTCGGTTCGCTAATGATACTCCCAAAAATATTTTGTATATAAAGGAAATAGAAATACGAATGTATTCATCTCATAGCGTTTCATACCATCTATCGCTTCATTAGCACCTTTAACCACAACATCTTTATTTTGTTGGCTCTCTTGGTCATACCTAGTGTTCTTCATTCATGGCACGATGGCCGTATTTCATGTTTCACATTTTCGTTTCTTTACTTCCAAGAATCATTATCATAAACATCAATTCATAGAACATTCTGAAAATTATATCTTTAGGTTCATTAGTAATGAGTGCCTTAAACACATTGAATCTCTTTCAAAGAGTGGGGCATAATGATTGGGAATCGAAATACAAGTTAAAATCATAAGCGATTAATACACCATTTATTCTTGGAATACTTTCCCCAAAAGGGGAGCATGGTATCTATAGCTTCAACTCATGAGTATGTAAGAACTCAAACACATTGTAAATGCTTACAAAGGAGAGCATGGTGATTTATAATTTACACATAGATTCAATTCTTATGCATTAATTACAACAACCATATTTGAACATTTTCCCACGAAGGGGAAGCATCATAGGATAGGAGTAATTCGAACTGACTCGAGTACATAATTATTTAGGCAAATCAATTTTCGGAAGCAATTTGGAACAGTTGGAATGAGAGTTTGAACAAACCATATTTAGAACTCACGAGGAACTCATGAATTCCGATTTTAGAAAAGGAGTTCAGCCAACATACCTTGCTTGAGCTTTCCTTAGATTACTACAACGTCCCAATACTTCTAGCAACCTCAATCTATAGAAACATAACAAAAAATAACCATAATTAGGAAGGTATTCTTAGATTTAGCCCTTTCTGGCATTTCATCAAACACCTAATATGCGAAATCGACTACAAGGTACCATAATAGAAATTCCTCTACCCCACCATATATTTTTAAGCAGCCAACCAATATACAATATCCCTACAGCACCCATCAACCATCATTGGTCACATGCATGCCCAACCATTTGCTTCAAGCCCACCAAAATCACATTTCCTAGTCTTCACATACTCCCAGATTCGAGATTGAGGGCTTATGGCTTCAGATCACCATCCCACAAGCCCCACTATGATAACATCCTACTTAAACCCATTGTTAAAATTTGCATAAAAGCTAGGAATGAAGTCTTACCTTGTAAGTAGAAGTCTTGTGAGTTTTCCTCTTGTATTCCCAAGGTTTGAGCAAGAATTGGAGAGTTGAATTGTTAGAACTTCTCCCTCTCTCTCTAAGATGATATCCTCACTCTAAATCATCAAGTCATAACTTATAAAATGGCCCCCTAAGGCTTTATATCAAAATAGAGTACGATTAGAAATTTTTTAAAAATAACCCCTTGATATCAATTATGTGATGCAATTCCGTGGTAGCAGAACAGATCTGTGGCCAACAGAATGGCCACAAAATGATACGTCAATTCTGTGATGCAATTTCGGGTAGTAGAATAGATTTGTGGCCAGCAGAATGACCACAAAATGGTTATCAAATTCTGGATTGGGTCTGGTCAGATCCACGATGCATTTTCGCAGTAGCAAAATGGATTTGCGGCCAGCAGAATGGCCACAAAATGGTCTTCAAATTTTGAGTTGCTTCTGAATCATTTCGTGGTGATCCCGTGGTCTGCAGAACAGATCCACTATAGCATAATGGACCACATAATCATCATTTTCTGCAAATTCTTCAACCAACTCCACGATGGATTGCACAATCCAAAAATCCGTGTTGTGGCACATTAGCTTACCTTGGCACCATAAAAACTTAAATTCTTGACAAACTTTTACGTGGCCTTATAATTTCCATATTTTAGAGCCATAGACTTAGTAGGAGGCAATTTTGATGAGGGATTTTCACCTACATCTATTGGGTATGTGATTTGATCAATTTTACCTCTAATCCATGGAATTTGAAGTAATATTTTGGGAAATTTTGTCTATGTTTTGATAAATGAAAATTTGGGATTTGAGATTCAAATTGGACTCGGATTTAAAAACAAAACACATATATGGAGTTGTGGTGTTATGGGTAGTCAAGATCTACCCTTGGACTCGGGTATTAACCGGGCAAGTCCGGGGTTGACTTTTGTTGTCTTTTGGAGAATTATGTAAAGATCATAGCTTTATTAATCTTAATTAACTTCTCTTGCATTGTTTGATAATATTAAGTCATTTTTGTCAGATTTGAGCCGTACAGAGGCGAATTGTAAGAGAAAAGCCATTCTTTAAGTGTTGATTTAGCCTAGTTGAGGTAAGTATCTTGCCTAACTTTGTGTGGGAGAACTACCCCTTAGGATTGGGTTGATTGTACTATTTGAATTATATAAAAGACGTGTACATAAGGTGATGAGTGTGTACACGGGCTTACTTATAAGCATTTTGTTGAAGTTGTTATTATTTGTTCTATCTTTCGCTGTCAAGTTTATTCTTACATACTTTAATTAAAGTTGTTATTACATTTGCTAGTTTCCATTGTCGAGGTTACTTTTATATGCATTTTTTAGTGGTTGTTGTTACATGCTATTCTTTTCATTGTTGAGTTATTCTCATGCATTTAGTCGTAGATTCTATTTCATGTTATCTCTTTCATTATTAAGCTTATGTTATGCATTAGAGTTTGAAGTTGCCATTTCACGAGAATACCTTCATTGTTGAGTTATTGAAGTTGTAGTTGTTGAGAGCTAGTAGCACGTCTGTGGTTGAAATTGTTGGTTATTGGAATACCTTTCCTTGTTGAGTTATTTCTCGTTTATTTGTTGTTATTGAGATTCTTGTATACATCGTGATTGAGCCGTGGGCTGTGTGTTGTGGTGACATTGGTATTATTGATTTTGGCAATATTGTGGCATATGAGCACGTGTGGCGCGAGTTGACTATTGTGTTGTGATATTGATGCGCATGCGGCAGTATAAGAGAGGGTATTAATGCGCAAACAGCGAGATAAGGTGAGATTTATACACGTGTTGCTAGTTAGGGAGTTACTTGAAGCCAGGGGGTGAGATAAGGGATCTAAAGTGTGTGAAGCTATTTTAGAAAAAATATTTTTACAAATATATGCAAGGCGCACGTAGCGATATAAGGAAGATTGTGATTGTGGTTTGTGAAATATGAATATGAGCTGTGGTACCTCGGTGTGATTCTTGTTGTACATTCTATATTGGATAGACTTATTGATTTGAATGATTATTGTTTTGTTTTCTTACTTCATGCCATTCATATGTACACTAGTTATTGTCATTTTTTTTTCCTGTTGTTAGCCTTGTATTGATAAATTGCCTTATTGTCATTTATTACCTTTACTTCTCCGTTTGTAGATTATATTAATATTCTGCACATGTTTTCTATGTCTAGTAGATGTCATGACCTGACCTCGTCACTACTCTACCGAGGTTAGGCTTGATACTTACTGGGTACTGTTGTGGTGTCTCATGCTACGCTTCTGCATATTTTTGTGTAGATCCAGGTACTTCTGCTTGTGCTGGACACTAGTGAGTTGACTCAGACTTTATGGAGATTTCAAGGTATACCTGCTTGCCGCTCGTAGGTCCCGGAGTTACCTTCTAGAGATCTTATGCTACTATTTCTCTTGTTTTTGAACAATATTGTATTAAATTTTTGTAGTATATCTCAATAGAGCTTATGACTCAGTTCCACCGATTTTGGAGATTTTATGTCTGTTGTACTGTTTTGGCTTTATTATGGTATTTATCAGTTTAATTTGATAATTTGGTCGTTATTTCTGCTAATTATCAATATGTGTTAGGCTTACCTAGTCTTAGAGACTAGGTGACATCACGACTTCCTAAGATGGGAATTTGGGGTCGTGACACCCGCACTTATTCGCGTGGGCGAAGAGTTTATTTATTATTATTGTCTTTTCTTTGAACTCTTAGAGTGGTCCATATTCATTTTTATTAATGAGTGTTCATTCGTTATATTGGATTAGCTACTAGTATTGCACTTGCTTTCTGTATTTTTGAGATGGGTTTAGTATTATTATGTTGGTAAGATTGGTAATATTGGTGAAGACTCGTTTTTAGTTAATTGACGAGGATAATAACCAATTTAGGTGAATATTGGTTGGTTGTTATTTATTTATGAGACAAGAATTTTTTTATTAGTCCTAGAACATGAAATGTCATGAGTGTTCATTCGTTATATTGGATTAGCTACTAGTATTGCACTTGCTTTCTGTATTTTTGAGATGGGTTTAGTATTATTATGTTGGTAAGATTGGTAATATTGGTGAAGACTCGTTTTTAGTTAATTGACGAGGATAATAACCGATTTAGGTGAATATTGGTTGGTTGTTATTTATTTATGAGACAAGAATTTTTTGATTAGTCCTAGAACAGGAAAAACTTTGTCACGACCCAATTTAGGATCATGATCGGTGCTTAGGAGCAAGTGCCCCTAAGTAAGCCTTATCGGCCAATAAGTTTTTGGATAGTCCTAGAACAGGAAAACTTTGTCATGGCCCAATATAGGATCTGACCGGTGCTTGGAGCAAGTGCCCCTAAGTAAGCCTTATCGGTATTTTATAGAAAATATCAAAGCCCTAGGTTATTCCAGTGACTAATGGAGCACATGTCGATAGTAGAATTTCAATTATGGTGTAGCCGGCCATTCCCATAATTGTGATTCCATAAGAGCGTGGTAGGATGTTTCTTGTCTTTCTTTCTTTCTTATTCCTCCGTATGTGTGTGGCGATTAGGGTCAAATAGCTGAACGTCACCTTTTATCTTGTTCTTGTATGGCGCGGACTAGACATTCAATAATAGAGTTTGGCTAGAGGTTCAAGAAAATTTAAATGTTTCCACTGGAAAACAACTATCTCCCAGCAAAGGAAAGCAACAGAAATAGTAAACAAGGTTGATGAAAAAGTCGTTGTGCCATAATGGGGGTCTTTCATATCGCTAAGATATGTAATAGCGTCCACTCTTGAATTAAGTACTAGATCACCACTATAGTTAGAAGATTATTATCATTGAGGTGTTACCTCCATGTAGAGACTAATTGAGAGCTCGATAGATATAATTGGTAGACAGGACAAAAATGGGTAATAAATTAGGGATATAAAAGCTTTAGGCATCTGGACTTACTAAGATTGTCTGGAGCAGAGATGTATTCTCAATAAAGTTCCTAAATTTGAAACCACAAAGTTTACTGTTTCTGATGGTTTAATCATCCTTAGAGGTTTTTGGCGAAATACTTAAAGCATTATGAGCTCTATAATGCTCCACCTATAGGCCTGTGGAGCTAACAACTTGTAGACTAGAGTACATGACGAATATATGGAATAGAACCATACTGTTAGGGAGGCAGATAAGAGTGACACAACTGACTTAGAAATAAGTATACTAAACTTATATGAATCGCGTCCTCCAGGATAATCGAAAGCGCAAACATGATAAGTACTTAAGAAATTAATACAGACAATGGATGTACTGATATGTGACACCAGGATTTATCAACTGGATAGGTACATGACGTCATAGGTTTAGTGGTTTGTCGAATGGTTGGTTAATCGTTTAAACAAGGCAATTTTCCCACATTCCAAGACTTTGACCTATTATGTGGAAGTTGAACTTGTTAAAATGAAAAAACCAATTAAGAACTGGATGTGATTGGCATGCAACTAAGAATTCATTTAATAAGGTAGAGACTAGGAAATCTCATGGTATGAATTTTTCTTATATGGGACGAAGAGTTAGATAAATGAAATCTTGAAATATTATGAGATCCTTTAATAATTGCTACTTTGATGGAAGAATCTCGTATTGTTGAAACTTTGTATTAATCTTATCATATTCAAGTTGAGAGAGAGGATACCCTATCTAGCCAAATTGTACTTGACCTTGTTGATTTTGACGTGCTGTCACGACCCCAATTTTCTTCCGTAGAATGTCGTGATATCACCTGGTCTCTAAAACTAGGTAAGCCTAATATTTAATAATAACTTAACAAGAATAATCCACAGGAATACTAAAATAGAACTGACAAAACTCATATAGCCTTCCAAAATAGAGTCTAAGCAACAACCTTCTCAAAAATCGGTGGAACTGAGTCATAAGCTCTACCAAGTAAACTAGAATGTCTATTACATCACTGTCTGAATGAAAAATACAACAGGAAGTAAAGATAAAAAGAGGTGACTCCGAGGCCTGCGAACACCGAGCAGGTATACCTTGATGTCTCCGGGAAATCAACTACACCCAATCACTAACGTCCGGCACGAGCAGACGTACCTGAATCTGCACAAAAAGATATGCAGAAGCGTAGTATGAGTATACCACAATGGTACTCAATAAGTATCAAGCCCAACCTCGATAGAGTAGTGACGAGGCCATGTCAAGACACCTACTGGGACATAATAAATAGAATGAAAATGCAATAAAGAAATAATGGGAAAGAGAAGAAATAAGTAATGTGAAGCAAGATAATAACATAGACTAATGAAAGGATCATAAGCATAGAGATAACATACAGGAAGCAATTGAAAAGAACCACAATGATCATATATGGACAATAACGACTAGAACAAGAAAGAACAACACAACAAGAAGTGTTCCCACTAATAAATATTTGCAATATGAGATAAACACAAGAATCACAATGACGTCTTATCTCGTGAACACTAAGAATCACAACCGAGGTACTGCCTCATATTCACATTTCTCAATTTCAATCACAATCTTTCATTACTCTGCCGCGTGAGCCTTACATTTAAATAGTTTTGAAAAAATAATTTTCCCGAAATAGCTCACGCACCTTAGCCTACCTTATGATGTCGTGTGGCTTCAAGCAATCCCTTTACAAGCAACACACACATGAGTCCCACCTTATGCCGCCACATGCACATTAACTCCTATCCTTATACCGCCGCATTTGCATCAATATCACATCACAAAAACACTCGCACCACAAGTGCCCATATGTCATAACTTGCCAATTATCAACAGTATCAATGTTTCCACAATAGTAGCCCGTGGCTCAACCACAATGTGTACAAGAGTATCAACAATAACAAGGAATGTAAATTTCTCAACAAGAAGTACATCCCAACAATAAACAACTTCGCCTCTTCACAACTTCAATACCAATAACTCAACAATGATAAAGCTAATGTGTAACCACGATATTAAACAAAAATAACTCATAATGGAAAAGGTTACGTGTAACAATGACTTCAAACAATGATAATCAACAATGAAAGAGATAACATATACAATGACTTCAAATAATGCTAATCAACGATGATAGAGATAACATGTAACAATAATAGAGGCAACAAGTTCAACGAAAGCATAAGAGCCAAATATCAAGTAGGATGTAGAACAAGTGTTAACAAAGTCATTTAAGGCATGTAAGGATAGACTAACACAAGTAATAGTAAATTGACTATTGAGAATTTAGAACATGATATGACAATTCAATTAGAGCATGGTAAGAGTCTGAGTAGCCTAAACCAAACAAATACCACATATAACCCGTGTATGCACTCGTCACCTTGCGTACACGGCTTTCACATAGCACAAATGACACAATCAATCCCAAATCCTAAGGGGTAGTTCCCCCACACAAAGTTAGGCAAGAGACTTACCTCAAGTAGACCAATGCAACCCTCAGAAATAGCTTTTCCCCTAAAATTCGCTTCCACACGGCTCAAATCTAACCAAAATCGACTTAATATCATCAAACAAGGTAAGGAAAATCAATTATAATAGATAAAGCTATGATCTTTACACTTTTCTCAAAAAAGTCAACAAAACTCAACACGGGGCTCGCCCGATCGAAACCCGAGTCCAAAGGTAGATTCCGACTACCCATAACCCTACGAGTCCATATATGTAATTAGTTTCAAAATCCGAGTCCAAATCGACTCTCAAAACTCAAATTCTTATTTCTCAAAACTTGACAAATTTTCACAAACACTTTGATTCACATGATTTTGATATTAAAATCTAAGATATGTTGATGAAATATAGTTGGAAATAGATTAGAATCACTTACCCAAAGTTTGTAGATGAAAATCCTCTCTCCATATCGCCTCCTACTGCATCTAGGGTTAAAAAATGAGAGAATGTGATATGAAATCCCGACTTTCTAATATTTTGTTCAGTTGCAGACGTCGCAATTGCGACCCAGGCACCATTCACCATCGCAAATGTGACCCAGGCATCACAATTGCGATTCTGTGGTCCCCTGCTAAGGTCGTAAATGTGACCCTGGTGTTCGCAAGTGCGACACCAGAGGCAATAGACACCAAAATTTTCACTTTTAGTCCAAACCTTCTGAAACATGTCCGAAACTCATCCGAGCCCTCGGGGATCTAAACCAAACATCCACACAAGTCTAAAAATATCACATGAACTCGATGGCATGATCAAAGCATAAAAATAACATATAAATTTACGAATCGAACACTAAACGCATGAAATTCGAAGTAAATTTCTAGAAACTCTAATTGCAACTAAACGTCTGAATCCTATCTATTCAACTCCAAATGATACCAAATTTTGTAGACAAATTCTAAATAGCATAACGGACCTATTCCAAGTCCCAAAATAAAATTCCGATCTCGATAGCTAAAAGTCAACCTACGTTCAAACTTTTCAACATCAAATTGCCAAATTTCGCCAAAACAATGTAAATCAACCTACAGACTGCCGAATTCAATTCTAGTCGTACCTCCAAGTCCAAAATCACGGTGTGATGCTATCCGAGCCATCAAAACACTATTCTGGGGTAGTTTTCACAAATATTAAAGTTTGGTCAACATTTCTAATTTAATCTTCTAAGTCAAGAATCAAAGGGTCCAAATCAACCCGAAAGCTTTCCCAGACGAAACTAATCAACCCTATAAGTCACAAAACCATAAAAACACATGTGTGAAGCATAAAAAGGACAAATGGGGCGCAATTACACAAAATGACCGGTCGGGTCGTTACATTCTCTCCCTCTTAAAACGAATGTTCGTCCTCGAATGTGCGTAAGGACATACTTGAAGTGATGAACAGATGATGATAATGACTCCGCATGTCATGCTCGGTCTCCCAGGTCGCCTCCTCGACCGGATAACCCCTCCACTGAACCTTCACTGAAGCAATGTTCTTTGATCTCAACTTCCGGACTTATTCATCCAAGATAGCCATCGGCTCCTCAATATAAGTCAAATCCTTGTCAAACTGGATTGCATTGAAGTCTAAAACATCAGACAGATCACCATAATACTTCCGGAGTATAGAAACATGGAACACCGGATGAACCGCAAATAAACTAGTTGGCAATGCAAGCATGTAGGCCACCTCACCAATCCTCTCAAGGATCTCAAAAGGTCTGATATGCCTAGGGCTCAACTTTCCCTTCTTTCCGAACCTCATCATACCCTTCATGGGTGAAACCTGGAGCATGATTCGCTCTCCAACCATGAACACAACATCACGAACCTTCCTACCTACATAACTCTTCCTTCTAGATTGTGCTGTACGAAGCTGATCCTGGATCAACTTGACTTTCTTTAAGGCATCTCGAACCAAATCTGTGCCTAATAACTTAGCCTCTCTCGGTGCAAACCGACCAACTGGGGAACGATACCGTCTTCCATATAGGGCCTCATAAGGAACCATTTGAATACTCAATTGGTAGCGGTTATTGTAGGAAAACTCCGTAAGCGGCAAGAACTATTCCCAAGAACCCTCGAACCATAACACATGCACGAAGCATATCCTCCAATATCTGAATGGTGCGATCGGACTGTCCTTCCGTCTAGGGGTGAAATGCTACAACTCAACTCAATCCGTGTGTCTAGCTCACCCTGTACAGCTCTCCAAAAATGCAAAGTGAACTGCGTACCTCGGTCAGAGATGATGGATACTGGCATGCCATGAAGTCGAAAAATCTCGCGGATATAGATCTGAGCCAGCTGCTCTGAAGAATAGGTAGTCACTATCGGAATGAAATGAGCCAACTTGGTCAACCTGTCCACAATCGCCCATACTGTGTCAAATTTCTTCTGAATCCGCGGGAGCCCAACAATGAAGTCCATGGTAATATGCTCCCATTTTCACTCTGGAATCTAAAGTCTCTGAAGCAAACCGCCTGGCCTCTGATGCTCATACTTCACTTGCTGAGAATTTAGGCATCAAACTACATACGCCACTATGTCTATCTTCATTCTCCTCCACCAATAGTGCTTCCTCAAGTCCTGATACATCTTAGCGGCACTCGGATGAATAGAGTACCGTGAACCATGGGCTTGCTCAAGAATCAACTCACGCAACCCATCCACATTGGTCACGTATAATCGGCCCTGCATCCGCCACAAACTGTCATCTCCGATAGAAACCTCCTTGGCATCGCCGTGCTGTACCGTGTCCTTAAGGACAAGCAAATGTGAGTCGTCATACTGACGCTCTCTGATGCGATAATATAAAGAAGACCGAGAAACAACACAAGCAAGAACTCGACTGGGTTCGGAAACATCCAATCCAAACTAGTTGGCCAAAGCCTTAACATCCAATGCTAATGGTCTCTCTACTGCCGGTAGACATGCTAATTGCCCAAGCTCTCTGCCTTTTGACTCAAGGCATAAGCCACCACATTGGCCTTCCCGAGATGATATAGAATAGTGATATCATAGTCCTTATGCAACTCTAACCATCTCCGCTACCGCAAGTTAAGATCTTTTTGTTTGAACATATGCTGTAGACTCCGGCGGTCGGTATAGACCTCATAAGGGACACCGTACAAATAGTGCTGCCAAATCTTAAAGGCATGAACAGTAGCTGCCAATTCCAAGTCGTGGACCGAATAATTCTTCTCATAGACCTTCGACTACCGAGACACGTAGGCAATCACCCTACCATCTTGCATCAACACTGCGCCAAGGCCAACACGTGACGCTTCACAATACATAGTGTAAGACCCTAAACCCGTAGGCAACACCAACCTTGGGTCTATAGTCAAAGAAATCTTGAGCTTTTGAAAGCTCGCCTCACACTCCTTGGACCATCTGAAAGGAGCACCCTTTTGGGTCAATCTGGTCATATGTGCAGCAATAGATGAGAAACCCTCTATGAAACGACGATAATACCCGGCCAAACCAAGGAAATTCCGAATCTCAGTAGCTAAAAACGGTTTGGGCCAACTCTGAACTGCTTCAATTTTCTTCGGATCTACCTTGATTCCCTTACTCGACACTACATGACCCAAAAATGCCATCTAATCTAGCCAGAATTCTCACTTTGAGAATTTTACATACAACTTCTTCTCTCTCAAGGTTTGGAGCACAATCCTCAAATGATGCTCATGATCTTCCCAACTGTAGGAGTACACCATGATGTCATCAATAAACATAATGACAAATGAATCAAGATATGACTGGAATACATTGTTCATCAGGTGCAAAAATGCTGCTGGGGTGTTGGTTAATCCAAATGACATCATAAAGAACTCGTAGTGACCATACCGAGTCCTAAAGGCAGTCTTCGAATATCCGGATCTCGAATCTTTAACTGGATAGCCTGACCACAAATAAATCTTTGCAAACACTCTAGCACTCTGTAGATGATCAAATAAGTCATCAATGCGCGACAATTGATACCTTTTCTTCAATGTAAACTTGTTCAACTATCAATAATCAATACACATGCACATAGAACCATCTTTCTTCTTCACAAACAAAACCGGAGCACCCCAAGGCGACACACTAGGCCAAATGAAACCCTTATCAAGCAATTTCTCCTTTAAATCCTTCAGCTTCGCGGGGCCATATGATATGGTGAAATAGAAATGGCTGAGTGCCCGGCAACAAGTCAATACCAAAATTGATATCCCTATCGGACGGCATGCCCGGAAGATCCGCCAGGAATATATCTGGGAAGTCTCTCACTATCGAAACTGACTGAACGGTAGGAGTATCAGCACTAACATCTCTTACAAAGACTAGATAAACATCACACCCCTTCTTACCCATCCGCTGAGCCTTCAGAAATGACACAACCCTATTAGGAACATAATCCAATGCACGCCTCCACTTTAACGTGGCAAACCTAGCATAACTAACATCACAATCTTGGCGTGACAATCCAGAATAGAACGATAGGGCGACAACCAGTCCATGCCCAAGATAACATCAAAGTCTACCATACTAAGTAACAATATATCAACTCTAGTCTTAAAACCACCAATAACAACTAAACACGACTGATACACACGATCCATAATAATAGAATCTCCCACAGGCATGGACGCATAAACAGGATAACTCAAAGAATCACGAGATATATCTAAATACGGAACAAAGTAAGATGACACATATGAATAAGTGGATCGGGGATCAAATAAGATTGATGCATCTCTATGACAAACTGAAACCATATCTGTAATGACTGCGTCTGAAGTGACTGCCTCCGTCCTACCCAGAAAAGCATAAAATCTAGCCTGGCCTCCCCCTTAGGATGACCTCTACCCGCCTGTCCCCCACCCCTAGCTGGCTGTGCAGGTGGAGCGGCAAATGGGGCAGCTATCATGGCTTGAGAAGTCTGTGGACCTGACTGAACTCGTAAAGCCTGAATAGTTTGTGGAGGTGCACCCCTCCTGAGTCTGGGGCAGTCTCTAACCATATGATAGGTATCACCACACTTAAAGTGATCTCTCGGTGGGCATGGATGCTGGGATTGGCTCGGTCCTAGTCGGCTAGACTAACTGCTGAAGGCGCACCCCATGCGGGAGGTGCACTAGAAAGTGGCTGAGCAAAGTGTGCAACCTGAGACCTCGGTATAATCGTGGCACCACTAGAAGCTGGAAGTGCTGAATGAATTGATGGCTCACATAAGCTCTGCCATGACAGGCTATAGCTGCAGCGTGGCCCCCACTAAATCCTCCAGTACCTTATGGCCTTTTGGCCTCCCTGTCCTCTCTCTCACGACCTCGCATACCCTTTAACTTCCGTGCAATCTCTACCACCTGCTGATATGGGGTATCTATATCCAACTCTCAATCCATGCTGAATCTAATACCATAGTTGAGCCCCTCGATAAACCGGCAGACTTGCTCTCTGACGGTAGAAACCAAGGCAGGTGCATGTCTGGACAAATCACTTAATCAGACAGCATTCTTGACACTGTCATAGTACCCTGGCGCAGCTGCTCAAACTCCGCATGCCATGCATCCTGAAGGGTCTGGGGAATAAAGTCTCTCAAGAACAACTCTAAAAACTGAGTCCATGTAACTAAAGCTGCATCGGTTGGGCCACCTTCCTCGTAAACCCGCCACCACTGATATGCTGCTCCTGACAGTTGGAATGTAGTGAAAGCAACCCTATTCATCTCCACAATACACATGCTGCGGAGAATACGGTGGCACTCCTCTAGAAAACCATATGCATCCTTTGAAGCTAAACCACTATAAGTAGGAGGGTGATACTTCTTAAACCTCTCAAGTCTAAGTAGCTTCTCCTCAAATGCTGATGCCCTAACCTCGGGCTAAACCGGAACAACAGGCTGTACTGGTATAACCTCTGGGACTTGATCAACATGGAGACTCTGCTCTAGGGTATGGGCGTGGGAGTTTGAGCTCCTCCTCCAACCTGAGATGTGGCTGGTGCAAGTGGGATCAACCTTGGTACCGAACATGCTCAAGAACTATGCGAGGGTCTCCTGAAGTGCAGGGGTGGCAACAGGCGCCTCAGGTTCCTGCCCTCCAACTGGAGATACTGGTGGCTCCTCTTTCGCAGCTCGGGTAGATGCTCTAGCTGCACCATGTGCCCCTTCATGGTCTCTGTCCTAGACGCGACCTCTCATGACTCTAGCATGAGGCATGGGTGTCTGATCGTCGGATCCAACAGTGCATGTCCATACAATCTGTGAGAGAATAGAAAGTCAAAGATTCAGTTTTTTTGAAGTCAACCAATTCGCACGATAAGGAATCAAAAGAGTGAAGGTTTTCCTAACAGTTCCGTAGCCCCTCGAAGATAAGTGCGGACGTCTCCGTACCGATCCGGAAGGCTCTACCAAACCTGCTTATGACTCGTTACACCTATGAGCCTAGAGCTCTGATACCAACTTATCAAGACCCCAATTTTCCTTTGTAGGATGTCGTGATGGAACCTAGTCTCTAAGACCAGGTAAGCCAAATATTTAATAATAACTTAACAAGAATAATCCACAGGAATAGTATAATAGAATTGACAAAACTAATATAGCCTTCCTAAACAGAATTTCAACAACAACCTTCGCAAAACTGGTGGAATTGAGTCATAAGCTCTACAGAGTAAACTAGAATGTCTACTACATCACTGTCTGAATGAAAAATACAATAGGAATTAAAGATAAAGGAAGGTGACTCCGAGGCCTGCGGACGCTGAGCAGGTATACCTTAAAGTCTTCGGGAAATCAGCTACACCCAATCCGACACGAGCAGACGTACCTGAATCTACACAAAAAGATGTACAGAAGCATAGTATGAGTACACTAAAATGGTACCAGTAAGTATCAAGCCTAACCTCGATATAGTAGTGACGAGGTTAGTCATGACACCTTCGAAGACATAATAAACAGAATGAAAA
Source organism: Nicotiana obtusifolia (assembly GCA_002018475.1). Lineage (NCBI taxonomy): Eukaryota > Viridiplantae > Streptophyta > Magnoliopsida > Solanales > Solanaceae > Nicotiana > Nicotiana obtusifolia. The sequence goes on along the minus strand of MCJB01019634.1, from coordinate 19,629 downwards.
TGCAATAACAAGAAGTAATGGCAAATCGGAGAAATAAGTAATGTGAAGCAAGTTAATAACATAGACTAATGAAAGGATCGTAAGCATAGAGATAACATAAAGGAAGAAATTGAAAAAGAACCACAATGATCATATATGGACAACAACTGCTAGAACAAGGAAGGACAACACAACAAGAAGTGTTCCCACCAATAACTCTTTACAACATGAGATAAACAACAAGAATCACAATGAGGTACCACCTCGTGAACAATAAGAATCACAACAGAGGTACCGCCTCGTATTCATATTTCTCAATTTCAATCACAATTTTTTCTTATACCGCCGCGTGAGCCTTACATTTAAAAAGTTTTGAAAACAGTTTTCCCGAAATAGCTACATGCACCTTAGCCTACCTTATGACGTCGTGTGGCTTCAAGTAATCCCCTTACAAGCAACATGCACATGAGTCCTACCTTACGCCGCCGCATGCACATTAACCCCTATCCTTATACCGCCGCATGCACATTAATATCCCATTATAATAACACTCGCACCACAAGTGCCCATATGTCAGAACTTGCCAATTATCAACAATATCAATGTTTCAATAACAATAGCCCGTGGCTCAATCACAATGTGTACAAGAGTATTAACAATGAAAAGGAATGTATATTTCTCATCAAGAAGGACATCTCAACAATAAACAACTTCGCCTCAATGTGATAACGACTTTCACAACTTCAACACCAATAACTAAACAATGATAAAGATAATGTGTAACCACGATATTAATCAAGAATAACTCACAATTTAAAAGATAACTTGTAACAGTACCTTCAAATAATGATAGTCAACAATGAAAGTGATAACATGTACAGTGACTTCAAATAATGCTAATCAACAATGATAGATATAACATGTTATAATAAAAGAGGCAACAAGCTAAAGCATAAGAGCAAAATATCAAGTAGGATATAGAACAAGTGTTAACAAAGTCATTTAAGCCATGTAAGGATAGACTAACACAAGTAAGAGTAAATTGACTATGAGAATTTAGATACGTGATATGATAATTCAATTAGAGCATGGAAAGAGTCTAAATATCCTAAACCGGACAAATACCACATATAACCCACGTACCCACTTGTCACCTTGCGTACACGGCTTTCATATAGAACAAATGATACAATCAATCCCAAATACTAAGGGGTTGTTCCCTACACAAAGTTAGGCAAGATACTTACCTCAACTAGACCAATTCAACCCTCAGAAATAGCTTTTCCCCTAAAATTCGTCTCCACACGACTCAAATCTAACCAAAATCAACTTAATATCATCAAACAATGCAAGAGAAATCAATTACAATAGATAAAGCCAGAGCCCGCCTCGTCGAAACCCGGGTCCAAAGGTAGATTCCGACTACCCATAACCCCAGGAGTCCATATATGTGATTAGTTTCAAAATTCGAGTCCAAATCGACTCTCAAAACTCAAATTCTTATTCGTCAAAACTTGACAAAGTCTTATAAATTTCCACTTTGATTCACATAATTTTGATGAAAATCTAAGATATTTTAATGAAATATAGTTGGAAATATCACTTACCCAAAGTTGTAGATAAAAATCCCCTCTCCAAATCCCCTCCTACCGAGTCTAGGGTTAAAAAATGAGAGAATATGATATGAAATCCCGACTTTCTAATATTTTGTTCAGTTGCAGATGTCACAATTATGACACTAGTTTCGCAATTGCAAAGAAAATCTCGCAATTGCGGCACTGGTAGCTTGGGGAATTTCTCGCAAATGCGAAGATGGGTTTGCAAATGCGAATCCTGGTCCCCTCGCAAAAGCGACAAATGTTGTCGCAAATGCGAACCTAGCCAACCCAAAGGAACATCGCAAATGCTGCCTTAGCATCGCAATTGCGATACATATGGTTCGTTGCTAAGGTCGCAAATGCGACCTGGTGTTCGAAAATGCGACACCAGAGGAACAAGACACCAAAATTTTCATTTTCAGTCCAACACCTTCCGAAACATGTCCGAAACGCATCCGAGCCTTCGGGGATCCAACCAAACATCTACACATATCTAAAAACATCATACAAACTCACTCGCGCAATCAAACACAAAAATAACATCTTAAACTACGAATTGAACACTAAACGCATGAATTTCAAAGTAAATTTCAAGAAACTCTAGCATTGCAACTAAATGTCTGAATCCTACCAACTCAACTCTGAATGATATCAAATTTTGCAAACAAGTTCTAAATAGAATAACATACCTATTCCAATTCCCAAATCAAATTCCAAACTTGATAGCTAAAAGTCAACCTATGGTCAAACTTTTCAACTTCAAATTGCTAAATTTCGGCAAAATAACCCAAATCAACCTACTGACTTCCGAGTTCAATTCCAGGCACACGCCCAAGTATAAATTCACGATACGAAGCTATTAGAGCCATAAAAATACTATTCCGGGATCGTTTTCATAAAAGTCAAAGTTCGATCAATATTTCTAATTTAAGCTTCTAAGTCAAGAATCAAATCCTCCAAATTAATCTGAAAGCTTCCTGGAACAAAACTAATCAACCCGGTAAGTCATAAAACCATAAACAGACGTGTGTGAAGCATAAAAAGGGATACAGGGAGAAATTACACAAAACGACCGGTCGGGTCATTACACGTGCTTATAGGTATGATTGATCATCTTACCACATTAACTTTTATTACCATGCGAAGGTAGTTAGATTGACATATCTAGAAAACCTAATTGTTAAAATAAAAAGGAATTATATCCCAGTGATAGTCAAGCTTATATCATTTAAGAAGGCTCTACAATTATTGAATAAGAGTGGTTAGGGTCTCGTACTTGCGTAAAGGGATCCAAGAGATGTGAAACTTAGTTTGAAAATAAAAGTAACAATAGTGAGAGAATTCTTTGATGTATTTCTAAGGGTTTTCTGGACTAACTCAGGTACGTGAATAAAATTTTTATTGACTTGGAACTAGACACAACTTATATCAATACCCCCATATTGTAACGAACTAGCAAAGCAAAGAGAACTAAATAAGAAGTTACATGACCTATTGATAAGGATTTTATCAGAGCATATCACCTTGGGGTGCACTGATATTTTTGTGAAAAAGAAAGGAACATCTCTAAGAATGTGCATCGACTACATGCAATTGAGTAAGGTGGCAATACGAAAAAAAACGTTCTCATAAAAATGGCATATTTCATCAAGGAATAACCATTTCCCAAAGAATTGATCCTCGGTCTTGTTATCACCAGTTAGAATTAGAGACGAAGATATTCCGTAGACAACTTTCAAAATTTAGTACGAGCACTATGAATTTCTTGTGATACCTTTTGGACTGACCAATGATTTTGCCGCATTCATGGATTTAATGAATAGGTTGTTAAAGTCATTTCTCTCCGTATTTGTTATTGTGTTTATTGATTATATTCTGATATATTCTTGTAAGGAGGAAGTACATGAGGTTCACCTAAGGAATATGTTACAAACACTAATGATACATTCTTCAATTGTGAATTTTTGCTAGACACGGTGGTATTTTTAGGGCACATTGTATCTAAGAATGAAAATATGGTAGATTCTAAGAAGATAGAAACGATACATGCATTTGTGTAGGATTCCTCTAGAATAGCACCACTATTCACCAAGTTAACATAGAAAATCACCAAATTTCAGTGGATAGAGCAAGGCGTGTTTGACAACCATACCAGTGTTCGCCTTATTCCAATATGCTCTAGAGGATTCACGATATTCTGCAATGCTTCGGGGGTAGGATTAGGACATTTTCTCATGTAGATTGGTTGTGCGATAACTTATGCTTTAAGAAAGTTGAAGAAGCTCAAGTTGGACTATAACATGCATGATTTGGAGATGGTCACAATGTTATGTCCATTTAGAATTTAGAGCCACTATTTATACGAAGAAATCTATGAGATTTATACATTGTACAAGAGCCTGAAGTACATTTAAAATCACAGCAGATACAACTATTTATCTATGCTGATGGAGGAAACTATTGAAGATATAATTGTACTATTTTGTATTGTTCGAAAAATAAAATATTATGGCTTATGCCAAAAAAGAAAATCATGGATAGTTTGGCACATATAGCTCCTGTAGAGATACTTCTGGACAAAGATATGCATAGAGTAGAGGGTACACATATTATATTCAACGTAAAAAATTCAAAGACATTATTGGCTACTAGTCAAGACAGATGTAGAGTGCATAAAGGCTAGTCAATACGAGGATGAGCGATTGTGTAAATACTAAGATGACGTCCTAGCTGGTAAACTCAAGGATATGACTCCTGACAGTGAGAGTGTTTTTTTCCCCTTTTCAACTAGGTAGTGGATTATGTGTAACAATTTTAGATGGTTCAAGACGTGGTATAGACTCGTAATAAAGCCCAAGACTTTAGGTACACAAATATGCACCACGACCTGAAGCAAATGTATTCATGGAAAGGACAAAAATATTACTAACTTTATTTCTAGTTGTTTAACTCGTCAGCAGAACATGGTTGAATATCAATGATCCTTGGGCCTACTACAATAACTAGAGATCCCAGAGTATAAACGTGAAAGAGTTACCATGTATTTTGTGACTTGGCTACCTTGAATGCTTATAAGTTATGACACTATATGGGTAATTGTAGATTAGCTTACAAAATCAGTACACTTCTTGTTGATCTACATACAAAGGGGAAAGATACCCATGTCCATCATCACTGATGAGGATCACGGTTCACCTTACACTTTTGGAAATTTTTTCAAGAAGTATTAGGTATACGAGTAGATCTAAGTACTACATTTCATCCGTAGACAAACGGGGAGTCTGAGTGTACTATACAAATCTAGGAGGACATGTTGAGAGCTGGAATATTTGCTCTTGGAGGTAGTTGGGATGATTCTCAATGTTAAGCTAAATTTACCTACAACGATAACTTTTAGTTAGAGTATTAAGATGGCATTGTATGAAATGCTATGATGATGTAGCTCCCTTATTAGATGATTAAAAACAACGAGGATAAGGTATTGAGTTCAGAATTAGTAGTATAAGAAGCTATTGATAAGGTCCAGTTAATGAGACATATATTATTTACATCACAAAGCAGATAAAGCTCATGTGCAGATAAGAGAAAAATAGACTTAGAATTTACAGTTAGAGACAGAGTGATCATATGAGTCTCCCTTGTGAAAGGCGTGATGCAATTTGAAAAAAGAGGAAAGATGAATCCAAGGTTTATAAGGTAATAAGAGATACTTGAAGGGATGAGAGTCGTCACTTATCGTTTATCACTTCTTCCTGAGTTATTTTTTTCATCTAGTGTCCCATGTTTTTATTCTAAAAATATATATATCGGGCTCCTCTCATGTGGATGAAGATCCAATTACGCAACTTGATGAGAATTTAATTTATGACGAAGAGTTGACGGCTATTGTTGATAAACAAGTAAGAAAACTACGGTCAAAAGAAATTATTTTTGTAAAATTATTTTGGAGAAATCATACAACTGAAAACACTACATGGAAAGTGGAAGATGCTATGCGAGTCAAGTATTCTCATTTATTTAGATCTACAGATACGTAGTTGAGTTAAATTCGGGGACCGAATTTCATAAAGTGGGAAAAACATAATATCTCATATTGAAGTTAGGGAATATTGGTCTTTTAACGTAACTTAAACAAAAAAAAAGAAAAAAAGAAAACACAATAAGAGACAAATTATGGTCAAAGCCCTACGTTAACATAAACAAAAGGAATAAGGTACAGAGCAATCAAACTTTGGCATATTAGGAATATCAAAGAGGGTTTCAAAGTTTGCCAACAATTTTCTTATATAATCATAGAGTGGAATTGAGATAGAGCTCTGAAGCTTCCCCATTAATAACGTTGGCCAGCAACAAATTTAGAAGCAAGGTAGAATATTTCAGCACTTAGATTTTGGAAGAAAACACAGAGAATTGGGGACACTCATATCATCTTCAAAGAACCTTGGACTGCAACAAATTGAAAGTCACATAGTAGCACCTGAGAACCCTAAGCACTATGAGTGTTAGAGGTACCATCTAAACTCTTTATTTTAGTCACGTTGACAAATTCTTTAACTACTCCTTTTCTGAAAATTAAGTAATTTATATAGATTGTGAATAGAATATTTATATACAGAAAGAGACAAAGGTACATGTGCATAATTTCGGTGAAGAATTGGGTGAATAAATTATATGAACAACTCAAATTGATAGATTATGAACTAGTTGAATTACTCGTAGCATGGGTTAAAAATAGAATTAATTTGATAAATTGAGGGTCAAACATAAAACCCGAGAGTTGGGTATCCTAAATTAGTTAAAAATTAACCTAAACAAGAAAATTAACACGAGATCGATATGATGTGATAATTGATTGATCGAATGAAGTCGTACAGATTGTTCGAGGGGGCACACTTGGTATTTTGACATGAGTATCAGTGAGTGTAATCTTACTGCAATTTGTATTTTCATAACTTCCATGATTTACACATGATTTTTAATATGAATATGTTACCGATTATTTTGAGTTTGCATGTGGGACAAATCCTTTACTCGATAAGATACCAAAATAGTTATTTGAGATGATTACTGTTGTTTTAAATTGTGACGACCCGGCTAGTCGTCTCATGAGCTATCGCCCCGTTTTCCCCATTTCTGCCTTGTTATGCTTCGTTATGTCATTTGGGATGTGTGTGCAAAATTTCATGTCATTCGGATATGGTTTGATTGGGTTTTTGATCAAATTAGTAATTTAGAAGACTCCAAAATTCTTAGGCTTGAATACGACGCGAATTTGGTGTTAAGAGGTTGTTTTGAGCATTCCGAAGGTTGAAACAAGTTTAAATAATGCTATGGGATATGTTGGCATATTTGGTTGAGGCCCCAGTGGCCTCGGGTGAGTTTAGGGTGGTTAAACAGACTATTTCGTCTTTGGAAAAGTTGCAGAAAAACCAGAAAAGTTTGTAATTTTGTAAAAGAACTAAGAGGCATCGCAAAGCGGGCTATGCTATTGCAAACCCTGTATGCGGGCCGCAAACCACACACCCAGATCGCAGACCCAGATAGTTTTCTGGGCAAGGATCGACGCCAGGAATGCGGTCAGAAATGCGGTCGCATTTCCACAATGCGGACCGCATATCCACCACACTGAAACCGCAGACCGAGACAAATTTCTGGGCAAAAATCAACGTCAAAAATGCGTTCAAAATGCGATCGCATTTTTGACATGCGGACCGCAAACCATACCTCACACTGGAATGCGGTGAAGGCTAGGGTTACAATCTGCGATGGCCATAGCAAAGATGCGGACCGCATGTTGGATATGTGGCTGATATGCGGTCGCATTTTAAATCCGACAGAGGCGTTTCTGTCCCGATTTTCGACACTTTATAAATAGAAACCAGTACCCTCTAGCCATGTAAAAATCCACTGTCGTTACCATCTAAGAGAAACGTCTCCAGAACATCCTAAATCACAGCAAAATCAGCCTCAAAAATATATCCAAAGGGGACTTTCTTGGACAAATTCTTAAAAGAGGGGATTTCGGCCATCTTAAACATAATTGGATCTATGGAGCTCGGATTGCTGCTAATTTTGAGGCAATTTTTGGGAGACTTTCAAGGGAAACATCGGGGTAAGTGTTTTTAACTCAACTTTGGTCAAATTACCCCAGTATATCGCTATATTTAGTGTTTAATTGGTGATTTAAGTTGGAGAAATTGTGGAAAATCCTTAAGTTTAGATTTAAGATTTGGAGGTCGAACCGATGTCGGAATTCGATAATTTTTGTATGGTTGAACTCGTTAGGAGGTAAGGGACGCGTTGATGTAAAAAAATTTCTGAACTTCGAGAAGTGAGCCCGGGGCTCGGGTTTTGCTAATTTCGTAATTTCCTTAGTATTTATCGATTGTTTCGCTTGGGCTTTGTTCCCTCAGCATATTGTGACATATTAGTTCTGATTTTGGGTAGATTCGACGCGCGTGGAGGCCAATTCGAGGGGCAAAGGCGTCGCGGGCTAGGGATTTAGCCGATTCGAGGTGAGTAGTGATTGTAAATGATGTTCTGAGGGTTTGAAACCCCGGATTGTACATCGTAGTGCTATATTGAGGTGAGGCACGAGTTCGGTGATGAGCGTTGGGTCGTTTACTACTAGGGATTGTGACTTGGTCCATCCTGATTGATGATTTTACCGCGTATTTGACTGAAACTTATTTGTTACCATTATGATTGGGCTGATTTCCATATTTGGGCTTCGTGCCAATTATTTGAACCCTTCGGGAATTTTTATCACTGTTTCCTCACTATTTTGATTTATTACTTGAACTCAGTTATGCTGTTTACACGGTTTTACAGCTCAATCACTTTTACTCAGTTTTGAGACTTAAATAATATTTTAAATGATATTTTTTGGCTGAGGACTACTGTTTACTATGCCCGAGGGGCTTGTGATGATTTTTCTGACTGAGTGCGGCTGAGGGCCAGATATGAGGTTTTACTGAGTGATATGAGGCCGAGGGCATGAGATACTTTATGTGCCACGAGGTGGCTTGTGACTGATAGAGGCCGAGGGCCTAGATATGTGCCACGAGGTGGCTTGATATTGCGCTTGGGCCGTAAGGGGCCCCTCCCGGAGTCTGTACACCCCCAGTGAGCGCGGGTACCATTGTGATTTGAAATATAGCCCGAGGGGCTGATATTGTATTATGTGATAGTCCGAGGGGCTGATGTTGTATTGTGTGATAGCCTGAGGGGCTAATGTTGTACTATGTGATATCCCGAGGGGCCGATAATGTTCCATGTGATAGCCCGAGGGGCCGATATTTTTCTGAGATTTTAGCCCGAGGGGCTGGTTCTGTTTTATGATATTGCCCGAGGGGCGGATTCGTTGATATATATAGCCCAAGGGGCGATGTTTTTCTTCACATTATTTACCTAAAGGTTTACATGTTTTTACCTGTTGAAAGGAGATTTTACTTGTTTTCTCACTGATTTACTATTTGCAAATGATGTTTTAATGCTCATTATAGAATGCCTTGTGCTTTGTGTTTTTTTTTTTTTTACTTTCAGTCATTATTTATATTTATTACTCACTGAGTTGGAGTACTCACATTACTCCCTGCACCATGTGTGCAGATTCAGGCATTGTTGGTTCCCCTCCGGAGTACTGATTTCTCCCGTAGGCGGTGATTCAGAGACTACGAGGTAGCTGTTGGCGTTCGCAGCCCCATATCTCTTTTATTTTGTTGTTTTAATGCTTCCAAACAGTTGTGCCAGATTTTGTAATTAGTAGACTTGTTATTAGGGTTCATAGTTGCTCCTGACTGGTGACACCCCGGTTTGGGCTGTAGTCGGGATGGTTAGCTCTGTTTTCCGCGAATGATTGTTCTTAAACTATGCTTGTACTGTTTTCTTGTTAATTAACTGATTAAAAATGAGATTTGGATAAATTGGCTGGCCTTGTCTTCACGAGAGGCGCCATCACGACCGGGTTCGGGGTTAGGGTCGTGACATAAATATTCCCGTTGTTAATGTTTTATCATTACTTGAATTTACTGTTGTCGATGATTTGATAAGAACTAAAATGCCCTGTACTATTTTAAAGTAGTTTCTTATGAATATTTACTTATTACAAAGAAAAGTATAAAGGGGAGGAGACTTTGAAGGATCTCATAGCTAGCGGCGGGTTCGTTAGAGCTGGTGCGCCTTATAACTATTGATTACCGTTACAACTCTTGCTAGTGGGAAGGTAGAACTAGCACAATGTTACCGATTTCCCTGGAGTAGGGACTACTATTATGTTTGACTTCTTGCGAAGAGGTCCACAATTATACCAAATACATGATCCGTTCATTGAAACATCCCAAACATTAATATTGATATTACATTGTGTTTACCGAGCTTATTACCGAATTGTCAATTGAAACATATTACATGAAAAACATGATGAGACTGATTAGTTTTTTATTGTGTTTGAGAGGGCATTCTTATGATATTTTCTGTTTAAATTACTAGCATGTTTTCTGACTTGTCCCCATTAAAAACAATTGTGGTAAAGTGTTATTACTCACTGAGATAGCGGCTCACTCCTTGCTATTTTTTTCAGAGACAGCAGTTGATGCGTGCGAGGATTTTTTTAATACTAGTGCATGAGTTGATAGTTACTGGTGAACCCCACACTTGTTTGCGTGGGCGAAGAGTTTATTTATTATTATCGTCTTTTCTTTTGAACTCTTAGAGTGCTCTATAGTCAGTTTTATTAGTCATGAGTATTCATTCATTATATTGGACTAGCTACTAGGATTGCACTTTCTTTCCGTATTTTTGAGATGGGTTTAGTATTATTATGTTGGTAAGGTTGGTAATGTTGGTGAAGACTCATTTATAGTTACTTGATGAAGATTATGACTGATTTAGGTGATTAATGGTTGGTTGTTATTTATTTATAAGATAGAAATTTTTTTGGATAGTCCTAGAACAGGGGAAAATTTGTCTGATTTTCTGTAAAATACCGATAAGGCTTACTTGGGGGCACTTGCTCCTAAGCACCGTTCATGATCCTAAATTGGGTCGTGACACTTATACTACCTATCCTTGGGATAATTGTATTAAATTCTTCTGCAATCTTATTTATAGCATTGAATGATTTCTCATTGTAGTATTAACTTATACAGTTTGTCTTACCTAGCGGGTTGGGTTAGGTGCCATCATGACATCGGTAAAATTTTGGGTTGTGACAAGTTGGTATCGGAGCTCTAGGTTCATAGGTTTACGGGTAATGAGCAAGTTTCTAGTAGAGTCTTGCGGATCGGTATGATGATGTCCATACCTATCTTCGATAGGCTACAGTGCATCTAGGAAACTTTCCATCTTTCTCTCATTATTGTGCGACCTTCTTTTAGCTTGAAGCTTGCACTTTTGCTTTTCTTCCTTTCAATCGTATGTTTGCACACTTGGTATCTGCCATGCACCGGCGACTTGTGATGATGTTGATGGACTACGAATGGCTATGGATGCTTGATTATCATTGCAATGTGTTGTCTAGTCTTGGAAGCGGATGCAGTGGTAGATCTTTTAGTTGTTACTTTGTGGGATGCAGTAGATTCTTGCATATGGGATGCAAGTTTTTTCTTCAAAACATTTGGCAATGGAGTCATGGTGTCCACTCCCACTTTCAAAACTAAGATATTCGATACAAGTCAACCCACATTTTTTAGAGGAGTAGGTTATTAGTCAGCCTTCAAGAAGTGTCATGCTCGCACGACTCAGACAAACAAAGAAGAACAAGCAAAGCCTCAAGTCAACATGAATCAATTTCCCTTCCTTGAACTAAGAATTTTTCTTTGGACAGAGGAGGGACAACATCATCTCCGGAACCATCATGAAATGTCGACATCGCGTTCCTGATCACAATCGGACACACTACTGGCTGCATGGCCTAATCTGCACCCTCTTGATGTTATAACTTCACCTGAGAGGGATTCTAACATTTTATCCTCTGAGTTTTGCAGAAATGTCATCCTGGGCACTTCAGGGGAGATATCATCTGACCTCGGACTCCGTGGAGCATCAGTCAAATAATCAGGGGAGTAGTGGTTTTATAATGAACTCCATCATTTTTCATGACTTCGCTGCTCTCACCCTTTTTTCTATATTTAGATCGGAATTTCGTCCCGGCTTTCAACCAGGGACGGTCATCAAATGGTTCTTGTGGACAGTTAAAAGGTGCATAATCCTGGGACTGCACGGGAAGTAGCATCCAGCATCGGGCATTGTGGAACATCAATTGAACAATCATGGGAGTGTTAGTTACACTTCTTAATTCCATCAATTTATGACAACACTACTCTCACCTCATTTCTATATCTTGATAGGATAATCGTCTCCGGTTAACAATTAGGGGCGATTACTGAATGGTTTGTGTAGACAGTTGGAAGATCGCAATAGGACATCCCTACCGACAGCTGGGAGGCAACCACAATGAATGTCCCCCAAACAATCAGAAGACCACAAAACAATTGCTCAAGAGGACAACTGGGGCACATCTTTTGGCTGGAGTCACTCTTCGACTTTAGAGAATACCACGTCCAACCACAGACACAACGGGGCATCGCTATGAGTTTGTCTATACTCTTGCATTTTGTACATATCTTTGATGCAATTAATGTTGTTAGTTGCAATTCTTTGAAATAGGAGAGTAAAAGAAATGTTGAGAACCATACATCTCAATACTCTCCACCCTTCACGAATTACGCGTACTTGATTCTTGACTTTGTGTCAAGATACATAGGCAACCTATAATGGGTCCGATTTTCCTCGTCCTTAGCTGGGCGAATCGGTCAAGTCTAGCCACTTGGGTCGCATTTGATCGAAGATCTTCACGAAAAGATCACTTACAAGATCAAACAAAAATCAAAATATATATACATGTTCCTCTTATAAGTCTCTCTATGAGACATCAAATCAAAATCCAAAAAATATCTTCCTCCTCCCTTGAGGAAATTCAAAAAATCCAAAACATCTTCACTTCATTTCTAATCTTCTAAACTACACTTGACCTGATTCTCATTTCAACGAGATACATACTAGGGGTTCAGTCTCATTTTTTAAAAAATTAAAAAAAAAATCAAGGACCCTTCTCGGGCTCGATCTCATCTTTCAAAAAATGAAAAATACACCCATTGCGTGGAGATTTTCTTTCCTGTCACTCGTATCATGTGGAGATTTTCTTTCCTGTCACTCCCATCGTGTGGAGATTTTCAATTTCTGTTACTCCATTCCCGTGGAGATTTATATTCCTGTCACTCCTATTGTGTGGAGATTTTTAATTCCTATCACTCCCATCATGTGGAGATTTTTCATTCTAGTAACTCTCATCGCATTGAGATTTTCATTCCAGTCACTCCCAATGTGGAGATTTACATTTCAGTCACTCCCATCACACGGAGATTCAATGCTCCGGTATTGCTTTGGAACAGTAACTACAAAGCCCATCTAACATTTAGTGCTCCGATATCGCTTCGGAACGGTAGCCACTAAGTATGTCTAACATTTTACGCTTCGATATCGCTTCAGAACGGTAACTAGAAAGCCCGTTTTACATTCAATTCTCTTTATCAAAAACCCACAAAAAATTGATTAAGTCAAAATTCCAAAATCCAAAAAAAAAGGTATGAAATGAAAACCTAAAAATATTTTCTTTCTATTTCTAATCTTCCTAAACTACGCTTGATCCGATTCTCATTTCAACGAGATGCGCAGGAAACCTTCGAGTTCAGTCTCATTTTCAAAAAAATTAAACAAAATCAATCAAGCACCCTTCTCGGGTTCGATCTGATCTTTCAAAAAATCAAAAATACTCCCATCGCGTGGAGATTTTCTTTCCTGTCACTCCCATCGTGCAAAGATTTTATTTCTGGTCGCTCCCATTATGTGGAGATTTTCAATTCCTGTTACTATCATCGCATGGAGATTTACATTCTTGTCACTCCCATCATGTGGAGATTTTTTATTCCTATCACTCCCATCGTGTGGAAATTTTTAATTCCTGTCACTCCCATCGTTTGGAGATTTTTCATTTGTCATGCCCCGACCTTGGGGAGCGCGACTGGCTCTCGATCAAGACATCCCAATCAAGCAAGCCTACTTGATGCATTCTACCCAACCTTACCCATGGACAATTTAAGAACCAGTAACAAGAAATAGACATGAGAAGAGTAAAGTATACCACATCCTTTTTTCCATTACTTGTAGGAACGTCATTTACAATTTCCAAAATAGTGCAAGTTCATAGTTACAAGGGGAAACATGTTTGACAAATACAAACATTTCTAGTTCATTACACAAAATCGAAAATCATCCACAACATGTCTACGGAGCATCTAAGTGTGACAGAAGCATAGTATGAAAGTGCCGGTGACAAGGCCCCGGCTATACCTCAAAATACAATGTACAATACCAAGTGATATAAGGCCTGAAACGGAATAGGGCTCACCAAATCTGCTGAGTAGAGGGTAACTGCTAACGAGGATCAAAGCCATCTGCTGAGGAGCCACCTGCATCCATTCAAGATGCAGCTCCTCTGGCAAAAAGGATGTTAGTACATGTGGAATAGTACTAGTATGTAAAGCTAAATACCCTCTCATAAAATAGAATGCCAATATAGGAGAATCATGAAAGCAACAAGGAAAAACCAATGATATCCAAATGCAAAGTTAAAACATAGCAATTTTCAAAAAAAAATTAACATTTTTGGTTGGGAGATCATTAGCCTCCGATTATCACCATGCACGAGGCGTGGAGTCTGATCACAGCTCGATCGGCTAAGCCGTCTCCCCACAAACGAATATGGATCGACATGTGCTGCTGTTACAACCCGTAGTTTCGTACGTTAGACCACGTCATAAGATAGTCTATATGTATAGACCCTAAGAACCGGAAAAGAGTCCAAAAAGTCAAGAAAAGAGCAAAGGGCTTCGCAAAGCTGGGTTTGCTACCGCAAAAACCCACATGCAAGCCGCAAATCTGACACTGAGAACCGCAAACCAAGACAGATTTCTGGGCAGAAATCTGTGTCACAAATGCGGCTAGTATGTGACCGCATACTGGAAATGCAAGCCGCAATTCTGCCCTTCTGTGTCGCAGAGTGTAACAGATTTTTGAGCTACGGTTCGCGTCCAAAATGCGAACCGCATGTTGCTTATGCGACGAGAATGCTATCGCAAACCTGTAGGCGTCAGACACGTGTGGCAGTTATTGACTGACCTATAAAAGGGGTCCAAACCAGTTCTTTCTTCATTTTCTGAAACTCAAACTCAGTAGAAGGACCACCAGCGATCCCTCTCAAAGTCCTACAAAAACTTAACTAATTTCTTCTCCTTTCAAGTTATAAATTGAAGAAAGAATCTAGAAATTGAAGAATTGGAGAAAAGCCCTAGCTGATTTTCCTCCTTCTGCAAGCCTTAATTGAGAGTAAGACCTAGAAGTTGAAAGACCAAGGAGAAGGGCTGAGATATTCCACATGCAAGGTAAGTCACCACCCTCCTTCATGCATTCTTTTCCTAAGAATCCTTGGAAACTCGTTTTACGCATAATGTGAGCCCTAGGTTGAAGTCAATCACTGAAAATGGACTGGGTTGTAATTGTTTTGGGTTGCTTGTCTTACTACCATTGTTGTGAAGTTTTGGGGGAAGAAGGGTGTGGAGAAACACCACGTAAATTTAGGGCTATGGCTGATAATAACTATAACGCTTAGAGAGTAACAATTGAATTGTTCTTTAATTGTAGACTAAGGAATAAGAGATTGTAACAGTTGCGTAGCTTGAGGATTGGTGCAGTATATACCAGGTATGTAAAACTACACCATTCTTTCTTTGCAGGACTCCAATTATACAAATGCAATGAACGTACGAGCCCTCAAAGATACTCTACTCTTAGAAGCTAGGAGTGCCTTTATTGTTTCCCCTCTTGTGGGAGGATATATGGATATGTTGTTATCTCTTCGACTTTACGTCACCATGAAAGTATGATTCATATGTGTCCAGCATGCATTATCTATTTTACTTTACCGCGCCGCGCTATAGTCCGGGCAGGCATCTATTGTGCAACCACTGATCAGTTGGGTATGATGATGAGGAGGCCCACAGAGGCGTATATATGTATATGATGATTTTTAAAAGAATGTATGTATATGTATATGCATATGCACGACAGGTATGACACGATTAGTTTCCCTCAGAGGCATTTAGATGGTATAGGTTGTATGTTTCTTATCCTGATGCTTATTATGGTTCTTATATTATGTTTCCTGTCTTACATTCTCAGTACTTTATTCGTAGTGATGTCCTTTCTCTGTGGACGCTGCATGTCGTGCTGCAGGTCCTGATAGACTGATAGACGGAGCTCCCCTACCGCAGTAGGCTATCCAGTTCAGCAGATATTGGCAAGGTTCATCCTTCGGACTTGCCGTAGCCTTGGTATGCTGTATAGGCATTATGGGCATGTCGGGGCCCTATTCCGACACAAGTTGCATTATGTATGTTCTTGTAGAGGCTCATAGACAAGTGTTGGGTTATGTATAGACAATAGATAGTGGGTTGACTTATGTACAGTTGGATTGCCTTGTCGGCAAATGTATCTGTTGTTGTATAGTTTTTGCATGATGGCTGTGTCGGCCGTGGTATATTATGTATGTATGTTCACGTCATGGCATGGAATTTCTGTTGATATGTATGATAATTGTTGTTATTTATACGGGCATTCATTGGCCTTCCAGATAACAAAGAAAGTAAGATAACAGGTATGCCGGCACTCGGTGAGTAGGGTCCGGGTGCCCGTCGCGGCCCTCCGGTTGGGTCGTGACAAACTTGGTATCAGAGCATGTCGTGTCCTGGGGATTGTCTATGAGCCGTGTCTAGTAGAGTCCTGATTATAGGTGTGTAGCGCGCCACATTTTATAATCAGGAGGCTGCCTGACATTTAGGAATGTTACCTTATTTCTAATTCTAGATCGTGCGTAGAGCTGATTTGTAAGTATTCATTTCAACATTCGCCTTGTTTTCCTTCAGCGATGACTTTGACTAGAAATCAAGCAAATAGTAGACGGCTTGATATAGATGCCGGAGAGGGTACCAGTCAGGTGCCCCAAGCTAGAGAAGGCCAAAGTGAGCCTCAGAGTGAGATGCCTTCTCGGACCTCATCTACTCCTCCTTCCTCAGAGGACATTAGAAGCCACCCAGCATCTCCAGTTCCTTTATCTGGTACTATAGACCAGGACTTGAGGACTGCAGTACAATTGTTGACTAGCTTGGTAGCTTCTCAGACTCAGAGGCAGAACACCGATACTACTGGTGGGCCGGTTAGTACGAAAGTTTGAGATTTTATTAATCTTTACCCTCCAGTGTTTACCGGGTCTGATCCCAAGGAGCACCCGCAGACTTTTATTGATCAGATACATCGCACACTACGGGTTATGCATGCTAGTGATACAGAGGCAGTAGAATTGGCTTCTTATCGGTTGCGGGATCTAGCAGTTTTCTGGTATGATAGTTGGGAAAAATCCAGGGGTTCAAATGCTCCCCCACCTGTGTGGAATGAATTTTCTGAGGCATTTATTCGTCACTACCTGCTAGTTGAGGTACGACGAGCCAGAGTTGATAAATTCTTGAACCTTAGACAAGGTAACATGAGTGTGCGGGAGTATAGCATGCAATTTGATTCTTTGGCAAGGTATGCTCCTCACATGGTGGCCGAGATGGGTGATAGGGTTCATTTGTTTGTGAATGGATTGGGACCACATCTGATAAATGAGTGCACGACAACATCCTTGATAGAGGCATGGATATTTCTCGTATTCAGGCTTATGCCCAGACATTAGAGGATCGTAAGCGCCAGCAAAGAGCAGACAGGGAGCAGGATAGGGGCCAGCATAAGAGGGCAAGATTTGCAGGGTATTCTGGTGACTTCAGAAGTAGTGGCAGGCCCCAGTTTTTGAGGAGTTCGGCACCACCTCTGACTAGTGCTCCTCCACAATTTCAGAGACCTCGATGTGATCGACCTACCTATTCAGGTCCAGGTCAGAGTTCGCGGGCATCAAGCTCGCAACATCACAGGGATACCAGCCAGACGAGACCCCTAACACCACATTGTGGTCAGTGTGGCAGGGCCCATTCTGGGCTATGCCGTCGAGGTTCTGATGCATGTTATTTTTGTGGACAGTCTGGTCATATGATGCGGGATTGTCCTAACAGAGGAGGTGGTGGTATGGCTCAGCCAACTGGATCTGTGTCTGGTACTTCCTCATCAATTCGACCTCCAGCACGGGTTCCCCAGCAGCCAGCAGGTCGTGGTAGAGGTAGAGGTGCAGTGCTGAGTTCGAGTGGTATTCAGAATCGAATATATGCATTAGCAGGTCGACAGGATCTTGAGTCATCTTCGGATGTCGTTACAGGTACATTATCAGTGCTTTCTTATGATGTATACGCATTAATTGATCCCGGATCCACATTATCATATGTTACACCCCTTGTAGCTGATAAGTTTGGCATCAAACCTGAATCGCTAAGTAAACCCTTTATGGTATCCACTCTGATAGGGGAATCTGTGATTGCTAGAAGAGTATATAGAGGTTGCACTGTGACGATTTGTAGTCGTCAAACCTCGGCCGATTTAATTGAGTTAGAAATGGTTGATTTTGATGTAATAATGGGAATGGATTGGTTGGCATCATGCTATGCAAATGTTGATTGTCATACGAAAATGGTTAGATTTCAATTTCCTGGTGAACCCATCCTTGAATGGAAGGGGAACATTGCTACGCCGAAAGGTAGGTTTATTTCTTACCTTAAGGCAAGAAAGATGATCTCCAAAGGTTATACTACCATCTCGTTCGCATTATGGACGCGGAGGCGAAATCGCCTAACTATAATCAATTCCCGTAGTCAATGAATTTCCAGATGTCCTTCCAGATGAACTCCCAGGTCTTCCTCCTGAAAGGGAGATTGAGTTTGGCATCGATGTGTTGCCTGATACTCACCCAATTTCTATCCCTCCATACAGAATGGCCCCAGCAGAATTGCGAGAGTTGAAAGTACAGTTGAAGGACTTGCTGGAAGGCTTCATTAGGCCTAGCACTTCACCTTGGGGTGCGCCAGTTTTGTACGAAAGAAAGATGGGTCGTTGAGGATGTGTATCGATTATCGGCAGTTGAATAAGGTCACTATAAAGAATAAATATCCACTTCCAAGGATTTACGACCTGTTTGACCAACTCCAGGGAGCCAAATATTTTTCCAAGATTGACCTACGTTCAAGGTATTTTTAGTTGAGAGTCAAGGAGAAGGATATTCCAAAAACAGCCTTTCAAACAAGATATGGGCATTTTGAGTTCCTAGTAATGTCGTTCGGGCTAACAAATGCCCCGGCAGCTTTTATGGATCTCATGAATACTGTATTCAGACCCTATCTTGATGTGTTCGTAGTCGTACTCATTGATGATATCCTGGTGTATCCTCATTCAGAGGCAGAACATACGGGTCACTTGCGGATTGTATTATAGACCCTTCGGGATCACAAGTTATATGCAAAGCTCTCCAAATGTGAATTTTGGCTGAACTCAGTAGCATTCCTAGGCCATGTGATATCTGACGAGGGTATTAGTGTTGACACTCAGAAGATCGATGCAGTGAAGAGTTGGCCAAGACCCATAACATCGTCAGAAGTCCGCAGTTTTCTAGAGCTAGCAGGGTATTATCGGAGATTTGTAGAAGGGTTTTCCTCTATATCAGCACCATTGACCAAGTTAACACAGAAAGCTACCAAATTCCAATGGTCCGATGCTTGTGAACGAAGTTTCTAGGAGCTAAAGAATCGGTTGATCTCCGCGCCAGTGCTTACTCTTCCAGAAGAGACAGAAGGGTATGCGGTATATTGTGATGCTTCTGGTATAGGTTTGGGGTGCGTATTGATGCAACATGGAAAGGTGATTTCTTACGTGTCAAGGCAACTGAAGAAGCATGAAAAGAATTATCCAACACATGACTTAGAATTGGCTGCAGTAGTATATGCCTTAAAAATATGGT
>MCJB01019623.1:44635-80798 GCA_002018475.1 Nicotiana obtusifolia | reverse complement strand
AGATGTTTATACACATAACGGAACTTTTATACAGGTTCAAATTACGAAATGTCAAGACAACATCAAAATAAGCATCAAAATAACGTCAGTCCGAGCCATCTTCAAATTCTTCAGGAAAGGTTCGTCTCCTCATTTCATCCTCTATCTTTGCTGCCTCAGCAACATCGGAAGACAAATCGAGACCACTAGCTTGAATCTCCTCGAGAACGGAAAGGCGAGTTTGACACTGAGTGTACTCAACCAGCGCCTTCGATTGCTCTTGAGCGACCTCGGCATCAGCTCTATACTGAGCTATTAAGTCTTCAGCGTTGGCCTTGGTGGTGGCAATCTCCGTTTTCGCTTCCTGTAGTTGGTTGGTCAGAACCATCCGATCTTGGGTGAGCGACTCAACTTGGAGCCGTTGGGATTCATTATCCTTGATCAGAGCTCCGATTCTCTCATGCGCCTCCGAGGCCTGTTCTCTTAGTCGAGCTTGGAGAGCCTCTTTCTCCGCAGTTAAAATCTCGGCCGTGGCTTTCCACCCACTCATTTCAGCTTTGGCCTCGTTCAGTTCAAACCGGAGTCGGTCCAACCGGTTAGCCATTTGCTCCAGCTGGTCAACGCTAGTGGCATGCTCTTTCCTTACAAATTTAAGCTCGGATCGGAGACTCGACATCTGATTTTCTAGCCGCTGATGTCCATCCCTTTCTTGTGCCATTCCTTATTTGATTCGAAGGAACATTTCATGATAAAGCACCGAAGACTGTGGGAAATTCGAATTAAAAAATGTCAATGCGGGTTTGGAATCAAAACATTGAGCATAGTTTAAAACAAACAAGAAAGCGTACCCTGTTCGATGCCTGTTGAGCTTCATTGAACAAGCAAGCCCAATCCACAGCATTCATTGCGGCTTGGTCTTCTTCAGTCACCAAGCAGTGGAGATAACTAGCTACGCCTACCGGCGCACCTAATGCTCGGGCATCCTCGGGGACGGTGAAGGTTATCACCCTTCTCCGATCAGGGTTCGAGCTCAGAGCAGGGAATTTATCAATCAATTTGATACCAGCCGACACCCCACTCGTCTCGGCTGGGGGACTCCTTTTAGGGACTTTGAGGCCGAAGGTATCGGCCGACACCACCCCATCAAAAAATTCTTCAAAGGTCCCAGCAGTGACCGGCACCTTGCTCGGTGTGTGCATCCTTGCATCTTGGGCATCATTCATAGTTGCCGCTGAAAAAGAAGGAGAATGCACCATCTCCGGAATGTCTGAGGATCTTTGTGTCGCCGCCTCCATGTTGGCCCGGTCCCCGGTCCTTGCTCTCACTTCGACGTCCTCTCCTTGGAGAGCTCCGGTCTTTTCCAGGCTCGGCTCGGGGACTGCGCGAGGGGATTTGCCGTTTAGGGTCTCAGGGCTCTTTTCCCCCTCGGAATCATCGCTCAATTCAATGGAAGGGTCGGTGACTGTGACCTTACGGGCCATCATCTTTCTTCTACCCTTCTTCTTTTCGGGCTCAGCATGGTCGGGAGCCCTTTTCCTCTTTTTTCCTCCTTCTTTTCCCGATGTGGGAAGGGAGCGAGGAACTGCCCCGCCGGTAGTAGCCGACCTCAACTCGGCATCCTTCTGAGAGACCTGCAAAACAAATGTTCAATGGGCTAAGTGTTGGTATCGATTGACATAGAATGTATGAATGTCACTGAAGCTCACCATGATTTTTGGCCTCCCAAAGGCCTTTTGATATCTCTCTCCAGGCCCGTTTAGAATAAAACCTTTGGGCCACAACCTTTCTGACCCACTCCTCCAAATTCTGAATTGCGGCCGGTGCCTGGGAAATAGCTGCACATCATAATACATCAGTTAAGCGTTGGAAGGTAATAATAAGAGATCTTAAACGAAGAGGCACTTACGTTTCATGTTCCACTTTTCAGGGAACGGCATATTATTGGCAGGGATCAGGTCGGAGGTCTTGATTCGGACATATCGACTCATCCAGCCCCGGTCCCTATCTTCATCAATGCTCGAGAACGGAGCCTTACTGGCCCGGCGAGTGAGTTTAATCATCCCCCCTCAGAACATCCTGGGACTGTACAATCGAAGCAGATGGTCGATGGTAAAAGGGTGCCCCCTTTCGACCTTATCCACAAAAAAACGAAAAAGGTAAACTATGCGCCACACAGAAGGGTGGACTTGACCTAGAGTGACATTATATCTCCTACAAAACTCGATAATTATGGGGTCTATGGGTCCTAATGTGAATGGATAGGTATATACACTAAGATATCCCTCCACATGTGTGGTAATAGCTTCATTCGGGGAAGGTATTATTATGTCCTTATCGGCCTAGTGGCATTCAGCCTTCACCCTTTCAAGATGTTTTTGGGTGATTGAGCTGATGTATTCCGAAACCGGTTCGCCTCGGCCAGGCACCGGGGAAGGCTTCTCGACTTTGAAGTCGGAGCCTATGAAGCACCCTACTGGTATAAAGGCCTTTAATGGAGGTTCTTTGGAGGGTTCCTCAGTACGGATGGGCTCAGCCTCTTCAACAAGCTGGACAGGGGAAGGATGTTGTTTCTGAGGAACTGATTTAGAAGTTTTGGCCATAGCGATTAAATTAGTGAAAGCGAGAAGTAAAGAAGAAGAGAGGTTTTCTAATGAAGAAGACTAGAGCTTTTCCTGTGAAGAAGATTAGAGGTTTTCTGGTGAAGAAGACTAGAAGAGACAAACTGCTTAGCAACGTGAAAGTAAAGAAGCAAACTCAAAGAAGGGAGGAAGTATTTATACTTTCCCAAAAAGCGGTGGTACAGAACACGAGGTGAATAAACATTAAATGCACGCAGAAGGTACAGGGCTCTGCAGACGAATCAGGTAATGATTTCTTGTGTCGATGATCACGTGCGTCACGGCACTGCCGTCACATAAAGGGTCCTTTTAGGGTTGAACGGCTTGATGACTCTGACTTCGTGGCACGCTTGATGAATGTATTGATTACTTAGCCAAAAAGTTCAAAGAATGATGGTTCATGTCGTTTTGTGTCCTTACTCTCTAATAAATGAGGGGACTATCTGTATTGGGTCAAATAGGACCGGCTGCTCGAGGTGAGTCGAGCCCGGATACAGCGCAAGACCGGGTTGCCTCAATCCGAAGTCGGCAAGTCGAGCACGAAATTGGAGCAACCGAAACGGGATGGCCGACATTGGACGATGAAAGCATATCTCGTGATAAAGATCAGTTTCGAGCGGATGTTTCATGCATTCCTGATATTTCGGCGAGAGTAGATATCTCAACCGTCATAGACGTTAGGCCACTATTTTAGGGATATCCCATCCCGTAATATAAGGAATTTTATCTTATAATTAGAGTTTTACCAATTAAGGAGTCTTTCTTTTACCTATAAGAAGGGTGTCTACCCTCATTGTAAACCACAACTAATATCTATAGAAAATACCAAATACGGCTACTGTTCATCAAGCTTTCGTCTTCTTTGTTATATTTCGTCGTTGAATACTCAATCACAGAGGTTTAGTTTTTCCTATATCTATTATATTCCAGTTATTTGCATTATATTTTACATTGTATCAAATTGATTCACACATCCTTGGCACTACGAACAAATTCAATTGTTACTCGAATTTCAGGGTAAACAAGCATCAATCAGTGTTCTTTATCTTCAAACTGCTCTTGAGTTCGTTTCTTTGATGATTGGAAAGTGCTAGTACTTGAGATAATTTCTTTTCTCTTCTTCTGCGTTTTCTTTGCTTGTTTTTTTTTCTTTTTTCTTTTTTTTTTTAGGCCAAACGAGAAGGATTTGTTCTTGTTTAACAAGATGATCCATACATGAAGAATACAATTTTACGGTGTGAAAGGATTTGTATTTGTCTCCGCTCGAATATCGGAGAGATTATTAGAGAGATTACTCTCAAGTTGGCCCGACTTATCGGAGATATTACTCTCAATGTGGGCCGGACTATGGGAGAGATTACTCTCAATGTAACCCGATTATCAGAGAGATTACTCTCAGTGTGGCTCGACTATCGGAGAGATTACTCTCAAAACGACCCAACTATCGGAGAGATTACTCTCAATGTAGCCCTACTATCGGAGAGATTACTCTCAAAACGACTCGACTATCGGAGAGATTACTCTCAATGTGGCCCGACTATACGAGAGATTACTCTCAAAACGACCCGCCTATCGGAGAAATTATTCTCAAAACGACCCGACTATCGGAGAGATGACTCTTAAAGTGGCCCGACTATCGGAGAGATTACTCTCAATGTGACCCGACTATCAGAGAGATTACTCTCAGGATGTGTAGGGATGAATATTC
Source organism: Nicotiana obtusifolia (assembly GCA_002018475.1). NCBI lineage: Eukaryota > Viridiplantae > Streptophyta > Magnoliopsida > Solanales > Solanaceae > Nicotiana > Nicotiana obtusifolia. The sequence goes on along the minus strand of MCJB01019623.1, from coordinate 76,493 downwards.
ATCCCCGCCCAAAAATCAAAGGCCATTTCATCCATTTAGGCCTTTATGCCCATTCTAATTTCTCGATTTGGACTTTGATGACTTTTTTTTTTCCTTTACAGCCTGAAGAGATGGAAAATTTCAGAGACTATACCTCGCCATCCTCCAAACTTAGATATCTCGTAATTGAGACTGAAGATGGCATAGAACAAACCAAGCTTTTGGTTCACACCCCTCAAGCTGGCTGGTATGCAGCCTCATGGCCTTCTTTGAGGAACTCGCTTCATGTAGAAAACTGGATCTTGGAGCACAAGTCTACTTCTAGTCCATTATCCAAGATGTGGTCTCTCCAAGCGCCAATTCATCGCCACGTAAACATTGGTAGCACCCTTCCAAACTTAGGGCGTCGCATGATTCAAGGAGAATTACGTTGGGGAAACACAACAACAATCGAGGACGAGTATCGTCATATTCCAGGAAATTGGGAGTGGGCTGAAGATATACTTGGTGGAAGCCAACAAACCTTGAGTACAACAAATTTTTATGATGCTGTCTATGCCTCACTTTTCACTTATGATCGAAATTCGAATATTTTGCAAGCATTTTGTGAGGCTTGGTGTACCAAGACGAACACGCTTCTTACATCAGCTGGGGAACTATCTATCTCTCTTTGGGACTTACATATCCTTGGAGGTCTGCCCGTTGCTAGTTTTCCGTACGAAGAGTGGTGCATGAGACAAGAGAACTCATGGTTTGGACGAAAAGCAGATGAGATTTATCCTCGATCTTGCGAGTATTTATTTGTTGCCTTCCATCACCTTAAGGAAGGTACAGGTGTTAACCAAAAGGTCTCCTTGAGCAAGTGAAAAAAATTTTGGTATAGGAAAGCTTTAGTATATAAACCTGCCCCACAGCGAAAGGAAAAGAAATTTGCGCGCCTAAAGTCAACACATAATCCTAGCGGAGTTATTCCGGAGACAACTAGGTGGTCGAGTGATCTAGAAGCTATGTTCTCCAACCTTAGGGTGAGGTCTGACAAGGAAGATGAAACATACATAGCAGCCTTCTTATCATGTCGGCTATATGCTTTTGTTTTTCCTTATAAGGCGGAGAACTTCATTCGTCCCGAGACTTTTAAGATGGCAAGCATGATGGCAAGCGGGCGAAAGACTAGCCTTGCGATCCCAGTTTTGGCAAGTATTTGTCATGGTTTTAATAAGATTTCATGTTCTTCCCAACTTATCAGGTCGAAGTTTATTTTCCCATCCATTATGTTTACGGCTGGCTTGCACATTACCTCAAAACCAATTATCCACTTGCAAATCCCTAGACTTCAATGCAAATAATTTATAGCCTCCTAAAAGACTATAATTATTTTATTGAAGACACCAATTTACCATAGCGGCTTGCTCCCTTTAAATCAAATGGGATCCAAAGTTTAATAAAAGAATGGTATCTCAGCTCGATTTTCAAGTGCTGATTGAATGGATAACAATCCATTATACATCATTTGGACAACGATTGGGGATTATATATCTTTTGAACTTATGCGACGGAACTCAGAATGAGACACTAAACTGCCTACGTACCTCGGTGAAGAGGATCAAGTCATACCGTAGTTCAGAATGGGTAATTTTTTTTTATGTCCTGACTTTTTCTTAGGCCGCCTTTTTCGAGGTTTTCAACCTAACAGACTTTTTTTTTGGGGGGGGGGGGCATACACAGTTTAGACTCTTGCGGGCTAGGAGTGTAGGAACATGCAGTTTAGGCTCATGCGTCAAAGAGCGTTGCAAATTCAAGGATAATACTTCTTCAAAAACTTGCCATTGATAGGGCCGATTCTCATTCCATCTGCATCAACCAGCTTGTAAGCCCCATTTGAATAAGCTTCTTGCACGACATATGGCCCATCCCATTTTGAAGTGAACTTCCCTACAGGTTTATGGGAAGTAATAATGGGTCTTCGTACGGCAAGGAATTGATCTCTTACTTGAAAAGATCTTGGGCAAACTCTTTTATTGAAGGTGCGAGACAATCGAGCTTGATAACATCCAAGACTCTGCTGAGCTTCCGACCTCTTCTCATCAAGAGCCTCCAACTCTGCTTATCAAAGTCGAGCATTTTCTTCATCAGTGACCCTTCTTGAATAGTTAATCGTAATGAAGGTATTTGACGCTCGAGTGGCAAGACGGCTTTGACTCCAAAAATATGTGCATAAGGGGTCACTTGTGTTAGCGTGCGGTGAGTTGTCCTATATGCTCACAGAGCTTTTTCCATACGGTCATGCCAATCTCGTTTAGATTTAGAGACGAATTTCTTTAACAAGTTGCATAGAGTCTTGTTAAATGCCTCGGCCAGACCATTGGCGGTAGCATTGTACTTAGAAGAGTTGCGTTGCTTGAAGCCGAAGAGTTCCAAAAATCTTATTCATCAACCTATTGTTGAACGGCTTGCCATTATCCGTTATTATGTATCGAGGAATGTCAAAGCGATAGATAATGTTTACTCAGATGAAACTTGTAACATTTTCCTTCTTTACTTCCTTAAGAGTAACAACTTCAACCCATCTGAGAAGTAGTCAGTTGCAGCCAAGATGTATAGGTGCTCACCAGAGGACTTTGGCAGTGGTCCAACAACATCCAATCCTCAAGTGTCAAACAGCCAGATGCGACAGTCGGGTGCAACACTTCAGGAGGCTGATGACAAATTCGCATGGAATTGGCAAGCCTTGCATCTTCAAGCATAGTCCAAGCGATCTTTTACCATCGTTGGCCAATAATATCCCATCCTTTTTATATGAAAGTGGAGCCTTAGTCCAGACTGACGTGACCCACATACCCCAGAATGTGCTTCTTGCAAAGCTTGGAGTGCTTCATCTTCACTTAAGCATCACAAGAGTACTCCCTCGAATGACCTTCTGTATAAAGTATCTTTGTAGTAAAGGAAGCAAGGTGCACGACGACGGATTTCAGTCCTTCTCCTTGAATTTTCTGGAAGTATCCCATAGCTTAAGTAGTCAATGATAGGTTATCTCCATTCTTCCTTCTCAGCTTCAGAAACTGCCACAAGATGCTCGAGTTCATTTTCTTCACTTTCACCCTCATTTGGAGGCGGTACTACCCATTTTTGGCAGATAGTAACTTGCGCTTGATTAGGCAGGGTTAACGATGAAGCTAGGGCAGCTAAAGCATCAGCCTTCTTGCTTACTTTCCTAGGCACATGTTGAATAATCACATCACCAATCCATCCCATCAATTTCTTAGCATAATTATGATAAGGGCGTAGTTCGGGTTCTTGACCTCGTAACTACCTAAAAGCTGATTGACTACTAACTGGGAGTCACCAAAGACTTGCAATTGCAAGTGCTTCATATCACAGCCATTTCAAGCCCAAGTATTAATGCTTGATACTCAGGAACACTGTTGGAACAAAGTTGTGTCAACGTAAAAGAGTAGGGCAAAACTTCCTTGAGAGGTGACAAATACTACGCCAGCACCAGCTCCTCCGTGATGCGCAACACCATCAAAGTACATCTTCTATGGAGGTTGAACTTCCACGACCATTACATCCTCATCTGGTAGTTCGTCTGTTAGCTCCCAGTCATCAAGTATCGGATGATCTGCCAAGAAGTCTGCTAATGCTTGTCCTTCTACAGCCTTTTGAGGGATGTACAAAATCTCGAATTGTTAAAATTGGAGGTACCATCTCGCTAGTCGATCAATAAGAACAGGTTTTGACACTACGAACTTGATGTAATTTGCTTTAGAAACAAGACGAACCACATAAGCTTGAAAGTAGTGCTTCAACTTTTGAATTGAGAAGACTAGAGCCAAATACAACTTTTCAATTGGCGAATAATTCAGCTCGTTTGGTGTCACCATCCTGCTCAAGTAGTAAAGAGAGTTTTCTTTCCCCTCACAATTTTCTTGGGCCAACAGTGCTCCAACAAACCTTTCTTGTGCTGAAATAAATAGTATCAACGGCTTTCCAGGTATAGGGGCTGCCAAAACCGGAGGCTTCATCAAGTAAGTTTTGATGCTTTCAAAGGCATTGCTACAAGCTTGGTCCCATTTAAAAGGAATTCCTTTCTTCATGAGGTGATTGAATGGTTTGCACCTCGCAGCTAGGTTTGAGATGAATCTCCTAAGGTATGCTAGCTTTCCTTGCAGACTTTTCAATTCATGAATATCGCGAGGCTCAGGCATCTTCAAAATGGAATCCACTTTGGCTTGATCAATTTCGATTCCTCGATGTCGGACAATGAAACCAAGGAACTTTCCAAAAGTAACTCCAAAGGCACATTTCAATGGAATCATCCTAAGTTGGTACCTCCGGAGCAACTCAAACACCATTCTCAAGTCTTTCAAGTGGTCGCTCTTCTCTCTTGATTTTACCACCAAGTCGTCAACATAGCATTCGACATTCTTGTGGAGAAGATGATTAAAAATATCCTGCATAGCCCTTTGGTAAGTAGCACCAGTGTTCTTCAAGCCAAAAGGTATTACCTTGTAGAAATAAATACCCTTGGGGGTACGGAATGCAGTAAGCTCTTCATATTTTGGCGCCATTCGAATTTGGTTATAGCATGATGAACCGTCCATAAATGACATTGCCTCGTACCCAGTAGTAGCATCGATCATCAGCTCTGGAATAAGAAGCGGGAATCCATCTTTAGGACAGGCATTATTGAGATCTCTGAAGTCAACGCATACCCGAATCTGGCCATTCTTCTTCCTAACAGGGACAATACTTGAGACCCATGTTGGGCATTTAACTTCGTGAATAAAGCTAGCTTCAATGAGTTTGTTAACTTCACTTTCGATCAAGGGAACAAAGTCCATCCTAGAGCGCCTTTGGGCTTGCTTAATAAGACGAGCGTCATTCTTGACTGCAAGGTGATGAACTGCTACTTTAGGAGGCATCTCTTTATAACTCCAAGCAAAGACATCCTTGAACTCCTTGAGTAACTCGATATAAGTGCTTTCTTCATTAATTGCTAGTAAAGCACTTAGGTATATGGGCCTTGGTTCTTCATTTGTGCCAAGGTTAAACTTCTTTTAAGGCATCAATCGTTACCTTCACCCCTTCTTCAAGTTCCGAGAAAGCATCTTTTGCATCTTCATCTTCTTGAGGGTCCCCATCATTGAAGGATATGTGATAACACGATGAAACATCCTCCAATTTCTCGTCATCCTCCATTAGAGATGAAACACCATGCTCGCCTTGTGCAGTGACATGATATGAAGAACCCACACTTTCTTCGTCTTCATCATGTTCTTTAGTGTAGACCATAGTGTATAGCTTCACCTTTAGTACCTCATCACACGAAACCATGACTTTTGTTTGTCGCCTCATTCTGGAAGGAACCAGACTTTGGAAATCCTTATAAATCTTCTGAATTTTGGCGAAACTGGTGTTCTTGTATTTCGATAATTTCTCTGAAACTAATTTCCTTCCTTTAATGGATCCAATCTCTCAAACACGAAAGTCCTCGCAGTTGATTTTTCAAGTCGATTAAAGACAGAAGGCTTGTTAGAAGCGACAGATTCATCTTCTACAGTGATATAATTGCTGCTTGCCCTTCTTATGGAGATGCGCACTGGTGACAGTTGCTTGTATCCTAAACCTTCATGTGGTTTCCTCGTCGCAGCTTCTGATGGTAGCTTCCCTAACTTTGACAGCTCATTGGGATTGTATCCAGCTTTTGCAAATAGCCTGTAAGCGTTAGGATCAAAACCTTCATCTATTTGCTTTGTGAGGAGTGCCACATTCTGCAAACAATTTTGGGCCACAAACCTTGAAGTGGCTTTGAGGACAACTTTACTGCCTCAATTCGTTTTACCGGAAGAGTTAACTCCTTTAGCATGTTAGTTTGGAGATTAGATGATTACCTTCATCTTTCTTCCTTTTAGGGACATATTGGAGTGCAGGAGTTACTTTCTTGCCATAAGACGCAATATCCCTCTATAAGGTTTATTCGAGTAAGGTTGTACCTCCTTAGTAATAGCTTTGTCTTTACCACCAGTCACCTCAGCTCTTTTAGTTGTGGGCTCGTCATTCTTGCTTTTCATGACATAATAAGCTTTTAGCTCCTTCACAATGCGGTTCTTCAAGTAGAACTTTGCATCGGTGAAGTGTGACTCAGCCTCGGTGAACGGTTCATCATCAACAACTATCTTCTACTCGACTTCACCCTCATAGTATTTTACACATTGATGGTTGGTGGATGAAACTACTTTATTCTCATGTATCCAAGGCCTTCCAAGCAAGATGTTGTATGAAGTCTTTGCATCGATCACATGCAGCCATGAACTTGATTACATATCTTCAATGGTGATTCCTAACCTGATCGCACCTATGGCTCTTTGCCCCCCTTGGTTGAATCCTTGGATCATCACACGACTTTCCGAGAGTTCGTTCATGGGGATACCAAGTTCATTCATAGTGCGAATGGCAAGATGTTTATTGAGGATCCTCCATCAACCAAAATTCGATTTACCCTTTCATCACGCATATAGCCAACCAGGTACAACGGGAGGTTATGCAGAGTGTCACCTAGTAGAAGATCGTCATTTGTGAATGTAACTTTTTCATCGCACGAGTTAACTTCTTGAGAAATAGACTCGATGAGCTTTTTTGATGATGGTGCCAACGGTAGGTCATCACTCTTTTCTTCCCCTTTATGAGCATTGCAACAAGAGGCCTCAATACCATCACGGGAAATTATCATCTTCCTTGTTAGTTGTTCTATTGATTCTTTTCGTGAGCTCCTTTTTTGGCACCTACGACGAGTCACCAACATCCAACCTTCATCGTCATCAGGTTGATCGACTTCAACTTTGTTGTTCTCCAGTAATTCTTCATCTTTACTTTCTTTAAAACCACCCAAAGGTGATAGAGACTTGGTTTGTGCTTGCTTTCTCATGTTCAAGCACGATCTTCTTTTCACGAGCCAAGTCCATAACTTTGTCCTTGAAGACAAAACACTTCTCTAGAGGGTGGCTCACAAGTCGATGGTATTTTTTGTAATTTGGGTCATTCGTTTTGCCAGCTTCATTTGGCCGTTTCATCTTCGGAAGCTGAATGAGATTTAACTCGAGGAGTTCTTCAAAAATTGCTGGCAGATCAAAATCCAAAAATGGGTATGCCTTCTCTTTCATTTCTTTTAGAGTCAAATTCCTACTTGGTTTATCTTAAAAAGAAGTGGATTTCATACTCTGCTTCTTGCTCACCTTCGTTGTGAACTTCACAGGTAATGTGTTGACATTCATAGCTTCTTTGTTTTCGAACCTGGTACAAACTTGCTCCATTTTCTGACTTCTTGCTTGTTGTTCCCTTTGCGAGGCTCATAGATAGGCAGCCTTTCGTTTCCAGCTAAGACCATGATTAACTCCATATCATGGGCACGAGTCACAAGTTCTTCAAATGTGCTAGGCTTGATACCTTGCATGATATAGCGGAGTCCCCAATGCATGCCTTGGATGCACATCTCTATTCCAGAAGCTTCACTAAGCCTCTCTTTGCAGTTGAGGCTTGTATTCCTCTCATGATTGATAAAGTCGATAACTGGTTCACCTTTTCGTTGACGAGTATTTGTAAGTTCTATCATACTCACAGTACGTCTCGTGCTATAAAAGCAATTAAGGAACTCTTGCTCTAGTTGATCCCAGCTATCAATAGATCCAGCCTCGAGGTCTGTGTACCAGTCAAAAGCATTTCCTTTTAGCGAGAGGACAAACTGCTTGATGAGGTAATCTCCATAAGTCCCAGCATTGTTGCACGTATCAACGAAGTGCGCCACGTGTTACTTTGGATTACCTTTACCATCAGATTGTTGAAACTTTGGAGGTTGATAGTCAGCAGGCATCTTCAACATATCGACCCTTGCAGTCTATGGCTTTGCATATGTAATGGAGGACTTGGCAGCAACTTCATACTTGTTCTTAATGGTTCCTTCAATGAACTCCTTCAGTTGATCGATTGGAATCATCCCTTCAAATGAGACAGGAATAGCCTTAGCGGATGCTACTTGTCTTGGGGGAGAATCACTCTCTGGAACTTCTGGGAGCTTGCCAGGTGCGTGGGTGTATTCTTCTTCCATCAAGATTCCCACCCTATCTGTTAACTTGTCAATTCTAGCATCTTGAATTTTCATGCACTTGGTCAAGCCAGCGATTGCTTCCGTCAAGTTTGCCAACTACTCCTTCACAGATGAAATGTTTGTCACCATGGCTTACATAATTGTTATGGACGATGGAGAGTAGCATGGATTGTCACACTAATTGATCCTTGATTGTTTCACGCTATGTGGTGTAAGTGGAGAAGATCCATCACTTGAAGCATCATCATCTTCACAATAGAGTTCTTGGATCCCAAGAGGTCAAGCAGAGCAAGAGTTTCCTTAATTTTTTCAGCAACATCGCTTCCTCCTTTGGGTGCATTTGTCGAAGATCTTGCTCTTTTTGAGGATGAAAATCCGAAAACAGAGGTTGATGCAGACGGAACTTGGAGTGCTTGTTGTCCTAAAGAACTTGCCTTGATCCGTGTAGTTGCTCCAAAGCTTCCAAAGGTAACATCGAGGATGCTTTCTACATCAGTGTGGAACCTGGAATTAGCAGCCTTGGTGGAAGTTGATCTGGGGTTGATTTTCTTTGAAGCCATTTCAATGTTCTTAAACTTTTGTGATTGAAAAGTTGAGATGAGAGGTAGAGATTGTTCCACTAGGCGTGCCAGAATTTGTAGACAATAAATTGTGTCGAGAAAATAAAATCAAGACCGAAAAATATTGTAATAATCGTTGTATTTTATTTCAAATATTTGAGTGTTACAATCTCTATGGTTTCTCTGACTCTACTTTTCCAATATAAATTCAAGGGCCTTTGAGTTTGATCTTGATTTGTTCTTCGTTCTTTAGCTTGAACTTAATTGCTTGAACTTTGACTTGATTGCTTGAAGCTTGAAACTTGTGGAGGAATTTGCAGCGTTTGATCCATGAGCTCTTTCTTGCTTTTTTGTTATCATTTCTGGTGTCTTTTCTGGGTTATGACGACCCCTATTTATAGTTGTGGGAGGGAAGAGTTACGATAAGAACAAACTCTTTTCGACCAATCAAATTGAAGTGTGACAAGGCCGCACTTGATTGGCCAGAATATGCCACTTGCACATGTGGCGCTATTTCATCGGCCTTTTAATGTGACTTGGCATGCCTTGTCATTTTGACACGTGGCATGATCCCATTGGCTCTTCTGTTTGACTTGGCGTGCCACATCATTTGACACGTGGCACAGGGACTCTAGAAAGATGACCTCTTGGGCCTAATGAAGTGGGCTCATCATTCGTAGCCCAATTAAATGGGATAGTCCAATAATATTGGACCTTTATTTAAATCAATTTAATTAAATTCAAATAACTAAGTCATATATATTAGTCCATAATATTTATTTGGGCTAGTATATTTTAAATTTAGAATATAATTCAAATTATGTTATTGAATTTAAATCCAACAAATTTCGCATGCCTACAAGAAGCACCGACCAAAATTATTTTGTTCCGGAGATGCAACTTTGTCCTATTCTCCTGAATGTATCTATCAAAGCCACACACAAACAATGCGACTTACTGGCAATCGATTCGTTACTTCTAAAATAATGCTTTCGAAACTGGGGATGATGGGATCTCTTCAGGGGCAGGCCCACGAATTTTATGGCCTAAACCCAAACTTCATAAGGGGCAATTTTTTAAAAAAAATTATTTTTTATTTAAATTTTATTTTCTACCTTTTTTTTTAGATACAAAGTTATTAATAATTTTCTTATAATCAATTTTTTCTAATAAGTCTTTCTCAATTGATAATATAGCTAATTCATTTAACCTCTCTTGAGATACTGATCTTAGATAAAATTTTATCAATTTTACTTTTGAAAAACTTCTTTTCGATGTAGCAACGGTAGCCGTAATTACTAACATTATTCTATAAGAAATATAGGCATTTTGAAAAGATCAAATCTTTTTATTTGATTGAGTATATAAATTAAACTGTTATCTTCTAATTGTACTAATTTTTTAACACTTTTAATTAAGAAAATAATTCTAAACCATCAATATTGGATTGATTATTATACTTTAAGAAATATTCAAGATTAATTAAGGCAATATTTTTATCAAATTTTCATCATCTAGTGATCTCAGTTTTTTACCGCTAAATAGAATATTTTCATGTGCTTCGAATTGTTCAAATTTTTTTTGAAGTAAAAAAAAAAAAAGCCTTGTATAAAAGGTAATTAGCTCTACGAGCATATTAGGAAAGCCACCTTGGAAATGGGTTTGGATGTAATTACACATTTTGGCATGTTTGTTTGGCCAAGTAATTACTTAGTCAGCGGAATTGGGTGTAATTGGAGGGTTGAAATTACACTCTCCAATTCTCTAGGAGGAGGCGAGAATTGGTGGTAATTATTCAGTGTAATTACAAGGTTGCTTTCTAGTTTTTTTTTCTTTTTGTTTTTATTTTAATTTATTTTTTTAAAACTGTTTATTTCTATTATATTAATTTTTAAATTTTTTTGACTTATTAATTTCTTTTGAAATTTTAAAATATATCTTTCTTTGTACATTATGTATCTTTTATTTCTCTACCTTTACTTCTTGTGATTCCACGTAATTGCTTATATTTATTTTTTATTTATTTTATTATTCTATTTTTTGGAACTACACCGGCAAATATTGAAAATAATGAGTCATTAACAAACCTGTCATATAATGAGTGATGCAATTAAAGTGAAACTTCGTTGTTGAACGTGGTTATAAATTTATTATGTTCCTAATCCTTGTTGGAATTTGACATATGTTAAACTTTTTTTTTTTTAAATTTTGAAATTGTGTTATGTTCATGGTTCCAATTTACTTGTTTTAGTAGTATTGACTCACATCGCATGTTGTTCATTTTTTAGTTAGAATTGATAGATTAATTTCGTCAAATATTTGAATAATGTTATGACATTATATTTATAAATATTAATTTATTTTATCAAACATGAATTCCATGATGTTCTTGCAAAACGTATATTTTTAGTTTTTGTAAGTATCTAAACTAAATATTGTTAATTTAAAAAATATATAAAAATTATTTTAAAATATTAGTTATAAATATATGATTACAAATTAATGTATATTCACGAAAAAATATATATCTTAAATACCCAATATAATATCATTTATACTTATAAAAATTTATATGCATATATTTATTATATTAACTTTTAAGTTTTGATAATTACTTCATTTAAAATTTAATCTTACTATGTAATTACACTTGTACAACCAAACAGTAAACTTGTAATTACACTATGACAAACAAACAGATCGTCGTAATTACACAACTGTGTAATTACTACGCTAATAATTTCACCAATTTCAATTACCTTGTGACTTTCCAAACAAACCCTAAAGGATTCTTAGAGTGACTTGAGATTTCATTATCAATGTTCTCATCAAATTGTTTCTTCAAATATACCACATGTTCCTTACGAAATTCGGGTTCAATATTCATTTCAAATTGCAGAAATCATAGCAGTTACAAATTCCTCTGCTCTATATTTCTTAAAGAAAGAAATCAAACATTTTCACTTGACAAAATATTTTTTAAACTTATATATAGCCTATTAGGTGTAAAAAAAAAAGGGCCGCCATAAATATGAGGCCTAAAGCAATTGCTTTACCTGCTTTAAGAAAGGGCTGCTCCTAGCTCCTCTCTACCCTAACTCCACTTAAATACCATAGTTCGCTTAACACATGACTCCAAACTGTGACCCAAGACACAAGTCTCTCAATCTTTGCCAATTGAGTTAACCTTCAGAGGAATAAATCACAATAATGCTAAACGACCATATTTTTAAGAGGGCTTTTACAACTATAGCTAGCAAAAGCAAGTCGATTCATCTTCACCATCCATTGACAAGAAACATTCATTCAAGCTCATATATTCGATAAGTTTCAGAAAACCAGGTAGCTTAAACATACTATTGCATAAGACGAAGAACCCACTAGTTCTAGTAATAACAATCTCATAACTCTAGATAGTGTCTTCACTCCTTTCACCTATCATTTGCTCATTTGATCCACCTACAAAAGATAATAAATAAATGAGTTAACAAAAAATTTCGGCAAAATATAATTTCAATATACATATTAAAGTCATGACTTAAAACTAGACCATAGCGTAGAAAAATTCACTCATCCTAGCAAACCCAATTAATCAACAGAAATTCCGGCAAAGTTTCCTTGTAAATGGGCACAACCCTATCCGATAAAACCATCACATTCTCCGTTACACCACATATTCATCTCCAATAATCAGATTCATATCCACTCATCACATCGATACAATATTCTGCGCTACAAGCAATACCATACGCACACAACATAATTATCTCAATACTTTTAAGAATATAAGACTTGCCCAACATCTATCTATATGCCATAGAAATGATAAAATATTACCAAAAGTTGACAACTAAAGGTGTTCAAAAAGGAAACAACTCAAGAGCATAGCCTCCATAAGGAAGACAGCGAGCATGAAATCAAGTACTAATAACTTGATAATTAGCTCCCAAACTTAGTTCTGAATCTCCTAATTAAATCCACAAGATGATGCATATAGAGATTCAACTTCCAACTGCTGGAAGTACAACAACAACTATGCCTCAGTGGCAAACAAGTTGGGATCGGCTATATGAATCCTCACTTCTTTCTTTAACCTTAACTCATATCTCTAGCAAGCCGAAAACATATTCCCGACTAGTAGATATCACCTACACGGATCTTTTTCTTCCATTGTACCCTATCTTTAGCTAAGTCTATATTTGATTCCAAAGATTTGTAGTTCTTTCGAGACAACTTCCTTCAATGTGATTTTAAGTCTACCCCGTCCTCTTTTAACACCTTCACTCACCATAGTTTCACATGGACCGGTGCATCTGTAAGTCAATGCAAGACATGATCAAACCATCTCAAGCAGCTTTCTCTCGTTTTATCCTCAATGCGTGCTACTTACACCTTCTGGCAAATATGGTCGTTTTTCACCTTGTACGACCACATATCCATCTTAGCATCCGCATCTCTACAACAACTTGTGAATATGTTAAGACTTTAGCAACCCAACATTCACTACCGTATAATTGTCAGTCTTATAGTAGTTCTAACGGGTGGAAGGAGAAGAGAAAATTATTGTGCAACGTAACCAACAAACCCATCATTATAATTCCTAGTTCTGCTTGAGTTTATGTGAATTACCTAGTCTGCGATGATTGGTACCAATAGGTGGCTTGTGGATTGGTTGAGTACGTGTTGCAGAGCAAGCTTCTCCAGGTGAACGAGTAGATATGGTCGCTAGCATGTTAGGATCAACTTGATATGTTGGGATCAAATGCTGAAGTTGTGCAATGACATCTGCAACAATTTTTTGCCGCATAGCTTCCTTCTGTTCCTCAAATTTTTTTTGGAGCTTTTCCTCCATTCTCTCGACCATCTTCTGCAATAGATCATCAGTAACGTTTAAAGCGGGTTCAACATGTCCCACTTTACCTTTCAAAGAAGTTTTTGTAACCCCTCGTCCATATAATCTCAGACGTCCCGGATGTTCAGCTCCCATAACGGATGCAAAAGCATTTACAGATTGACTTCCTTCTCCACTTTGCTTTGATTCTATTTTTTTCATTTCAGCCTGCAAAAAATTCAATAAGAGAGTTTAAACAAATAAAAAACAATTTGCCAAGAAAAAATAACTCGTCAAAGTAAACTTGCAATTAGATAAAATTCGTACAATTTTACTAATTGTATCTTCGTCTGGCTCCTTGTACGATCGACCAGGCTTCCTTTTCCTTGTAGCCACAAATAGTTCCTCAAGCGATATACCCTCTAAAGTTTCCTTCTCTTTTTCCTTGTTACATAAAATGGATATCAGTAACCTTTTTTAAAAGTAAAGAAAGTTTATTTTTATTGATAAAATATAGTAACATACCAATTCATTACGGATTACAGCAAAACTTGTTTTTCCGGAAGTATGAGGATTCTTCCATTTTTTCCGATTCTCGGTATTGATTTTGGACATTTTCTGCAAGTAAATGATTTAATTAATATGTTTAAACAATATGCATTAGGTATATGTACAAATTGGACTTTTAAAAAATATCTCACCTGGACTGCTTCGGAGTTCCAATATTTAAGAAGACCCTTAAATTGAGATTCTGGAACATATGCAGGCCGCTTTTTTATTCGAATTTCATCATTGACATAGGTATCATAGTGATCTTTCTTCAATTGACTCTTATACCTTCTCCATGCAGTGTGAATTGCTTCCAAAGCCCAAGTTTTTGCAGCATCAGGAATATCATATTTTTCCTACAAATTGGTCTCGTTGTGTTTTGTACAATATAATTCCATATACAGAAACCTATACACATGCGCATAACTGACTTAGAGTTCCAGTATTTAAGAGGATCCTTAAATTGAGGTTCTGGAACATCTGCAAGCTCGCCATTAAAGCTTACTTCAGTACCTCACTGTGGGACAGATTAGAGAGATCACAACAATTAGTGCCATCATGGATGGTAACGAGGATACTTTAATCTGATCATGAACATTCATGAAAGAATGGCCGATGTCCCTTATAGAGTGAATGGAAGAATGTGGCTTAAACGACTGTTGGAAATCCTATGTGGAAGTTCTACCAGAAACTCAAAAAGGTCAGCAAGCAGTTAAGATCTTGGTCTTGAGTTGCTTTTGGAGATCTAACTATAGATGCCTCAGAACTGGAAAAAAAGGTGAAACTAATGGAGGAGAATGTGATTTCAGACAACATTAAGGACAATGGAAGTTTTTTCTTAAGCTAGGAAGAATTCACAACGATAGAGGTTTGTTAAACAAAGCAAATGCAGAGTTCATTCAACTGATGAGGATGCTATCTTGAAGCAGACAGCCGGAGTAAAACGGCACAGCGAAGGGGATACAAACACAGTTTTTTTTCAGTGTAATTGTTTCTTTTTTGGCAAGGTACTTTTTCTCACAGCGTCATTAAAATGAGAAGAAGATTGAACATCTATAAACCAAGAATGATCAAGGTGTATGGTTAGATAAGGAGAAGAGATTGCAAACCTTGGTATATTTCCACAAATCATCTTTTGTGTCCATTTTCCTCCAGTCAAATTTATCAAGAGGGCAAAGTGTTGCATTCCTTGCCAATGTGCCAAGGAAACTACCCAACTCTTTTACAACAGCTTTACTGGGACCAATTGGTTGATTGAACTCATTCAATACTATCAGTTGACGCTCATGTCGCCCATGCACAGTATACATCTTTGTTCTACCTCTTTTCCTTTTTTGAGTAGGACCTATGGTAGTACCAAAGATAATCACCAAATTCTTAATGTTAGTTGATTTAATGAATTAAATACAAAGTCGACAACTCTACATACAATCTATATGCGCTTGCCTTGTTCATCAGAGTGTTCATTTGCTGCAATAGTGGTTGAATCCATTTGTGCTTGTTGTTCTACTGGTTGTTCTACATATGGAGAAGCTTCTGTTTGTATATGAGCTTCTACCGATGGATGTTCGGATGCCTCTAGCTGTTGTCCTTCAATTGGATTTGACAAATGCTCTTCACTTGACCGTAAAGTTTGAATAATTATTTGTATTGCCGATGAGCGCTTTCTCCTTACTATAGCTGCAACTGGTCCATCTTTAATGTACGAGGAGCTTCTTAATCTTTTATTTTGTTTTGAAGGCCCCTCTTGACTCATCATTCTCCAATTCTCTGTGTCACCATAAAAGGCACTAAATATCAACAACACATTTACCCATCATTTGTCATTTGATTGTTAAAGCTATGCATTTCTAATTTGATAAGAAAAGCAGGCAATCCAATTCTGTAAACATTTCATATATGAATAGAGAACACGATTTAGCCAAACCAAATTTAGATACCATGATCTCACAAAGGCAGCTCATAGAAAAATCCTGAAAGCCACAATCTTTTTAATTATAAATATAAAAAAGCAAAGAAGAGCAAACTAGAAGTGTTGGTCAGTCAGTTATCCTACAAAAAGCTTTCCTGCTGAAATCAAAGCAAGTTTTGAATGTGGGTAGCATACTAAGTTGCTGTCACTTGGAAATAGTACCTCCTAATTCTATTTCCTAGCAGAAGAGAGGTGGTAGGAGACAGTGAAGGAGAAGAAACTGTAATCTTCAAGCTACAGAAAGTTAAAGATATTATTTTTCTTAACTAGTCAAATCAAATTCAAGTTTACTGAAATATGCACAACTGGATGTTCAAGTTAACATATAATTAAAGAATGATCGGAAGTAAAGTTTACCCAACTTCTGTAGAAAAGTTAATAAGGAAAAAAAAACATTCAAAATTACTCAGGCACTGAACAAAGAAATCCAGACAACATCTGATAAGCAGCCAATCAATGTTAAATCGAGAACTTGTCACTCTCAACGCAAATCTCTTGATTTTTCTCACTGCAAGAATGTTCATTCCTTCTGTCTTTCACAAACTAGAGAAAGCTCCATTTAGTTTATCACAACACTGGCTAGAAAAACAAATTGTTTTCCTGGTTTAACAGTAAGGTGGCAACTGTATAAGTGTATATTATTCAAATTTTACCAAGGGTTTGCGCACATCTTCTTTTCTCTCCTTCTATTCGCATGTTGCCCCCAAAAGATAAAAGAACATTTTAGACAAATAGCGTGTGGAAATTAGAAAAAGATGAAGAACATGCATCAAAAGACACTAGAAATTCAATAGTTATAAGGCACCACAGCCAAGATCTTAATGGACAAAGAACTAACCAAGTCATAATTTATGATCCTATTCTTTTGCTAAACATTTACAAACTTCAATGCCTCAAAAAATATACATAAAATATGTCCAAAAGTTCCTCCGTCAGGTGTCAGCCTCAATTTAAAATGCAGATTTCTCTTTAGATATCTCTGTAGCTGTATCTTAGGAATGCATGCATGAGATATGTTACGGGGCACCTTCCTGAGATTCCTTGGAAGGGCGACGTAAGGCTAAGCAATCAATGTCAGTGCGATTGTTGTCCGCCAATTGAGGTCCCCTCCGTATGCTAGACTAGATTGTCAGTACCGTACGGGAAAACCAATATCGTGAGCGACTGAGAGAACTGAAATGAGCAATTGAGAATGAAAGCTATTACAAAAGGCTACACGGTGTCGAGGGAGAGAGACACCAGTACAAAGAAATGTTTGCTTGCTTGAATGTTTGAATGCTTGATCCCCCTAATAATGCTTAAAAAAAATAAACCAAAGTTACATGACTTGACCTAAATAAGCTGTAGAAGCGCACTGAAAGTAAATGAAGTAAAACTACTCTATATTTACAATGGAAAGGACTTGGTCTTTTACAAGGTAGAAACAAGTCTGTTGCCATCAACTTTGTCTTGAGCATCAGGGTCTGCGCGCGCGGCACTATTTGTATCTGCCTGCAGCTGGGCGCTGGCACTTGGCATAAGGGTCTGTGCGCGGCATTATTTGTGCGCGCGGCGCTGTTGGCAACATGATGATCTGTGCGCGCGCCATTGTATGTGCGCGCGGCACTGTTGGCATTTTCCAGTCGCTGGGCGCTGCAAGAACTATCGGTCGGGCGACAGAGGCACATGCGCGCTTGTCACTTGGCGCGGCCGAGACCACGGGACCGACCGTGGCGCTAGGCGTTGGGAGGCTTACCAGGACGCCAGGGGGCGCGTCCAAGGGGTCATGGGGCGTGGCTGGAAAGCAGCTCATGTGTTCTCCCCCACCTGAGTTGGCGACGTCCTCGGAGCCTTACCTGCAAGATGATGATTGGTCAGGTTCTTGTTGGCTGGGAGGTCTGTTCCCCTCGATCTTATGAGGTGGCGTTCTGAATTATGCTTGATGTCTTTCTGAAATGATGTGAGGCGGCTGACATGAAAGACTGGATGGATTTTTCACCAGGCTGATGTATTCACCTGGTATGTGGCTTTCCCAATACGTCTTTCAATAGACAAGGGTCCGATGTGTTTTTGCAATAGGCGAGGGTCATAGGTCCTCGCTGCAAATAAGTACCACTTTGGGATTCTTACCATCACTTTGTCTCTTGCTTGATGTTGAACGAGGTGAAGGTTTCTTCCGGCATACCTCGTTGCCCTCTCTTGGGCTTTGACAAGATAGCTCCGCACTATCTCCAAAGTTTGCTCCCATTCCTTCGAGAAACTAGCAGCTCGAGGCGATTTTGGCATGTTTGGTGCATTCACAATCTGTGGGAGTAGCGGTTATTGTCCAATAACAATTTCAAAAGCACTTTTGTTTGTACCGGCGCACTTTTGCGAATTGAAACACAATTGAGCAGCATCCAGAAGCTTCACCCAATTCTTCTGTGATCCGGTTGCAAAGTGGCGGAAATATTCCTCCAGTATGTCATTGAACTATTCTGTCTGGCCATCTGCTTGTTGATGAAAGCTTGAGTTGTGACTCAATTTGGATCCGAGGCACCCAAAGAGATGGGTCCAAAATTTGCTAGTGAAGCGTGAGTCGCAGTAACTAATGATGTCTTAGGGCAGGCCCCAATATTTGACAATATGAAAAAAGAAAAGTCGAGCTGTATCTTCTGCCGATATGTTTTGTGGGGCTGCTATGAAGGTGGCATACTTGGAAGCCCAATCTACCACAACCAAGATGGTTGCAAGATCTCCGACCTTGAGTAATCCTGTGATGAAATTAAGGGAAACGTTTTCCCAAGGTCTCTGTGGGGCAGGTAGCGATTCCATGAGTCCCGCTTGCGCTGAGCGATCCGACTTGTCCTTCTGGCATGCTTGACAAGTCGGGGGCGCCATCAGTTGTTTGACACCGATGATATGATTTTTGATTCTTGATGTTGGGGGTAGCCGGAACCATAGGTTCATGTCTTTTGACTCCCTTTTTCGATTGCATGGCCGAGATGTTTTCAGCAGCCATCTTATGGGTATGCATGGTATGATGCGAGGTTTGGCCCCATTGTCTACCATCATCAGGAGCATGTCGGTGATAGCTATGCATAGGTTGAATCTTCCTTGTATGGGCCAAGCTTCATTAGCACTTCTTTGGCTATTCCACTCACTGGCTGGGGTGGTGAGTTGATAGCCTTGACACGGCCCCTACTCTTTTTGCACAACTAGACCTAGGCACTCCACCTGAGTCAAGGCTAAGTAGTTGTGGATAGCACCCGTGTCTATCATTGCTCGAATGGGTCTGCCGTTTACTTTCATTTCGACGAACATTAAAGTCCTCTCTTGTGTGGTGGGAGGCCTCTCATCCGCCTTCTCTTTCCCTTTCTTGGCGATTGGGCATGCATTCTTCTTAGGGTTACCAGTACTGATTCCCGCTAATGTATCAGGGATGGAGCAAATAATTGCATTGAAGGCACCTACTTGCTCTACGCCGTTTGAGTCGTTATCTGACCCATCTTCAATAGTCTGATGAGCGTTGATCTGTGTATGTAGGCATTCATTGTTCCAATGTTGCCCGCCGCAATGACGGCATTTTGAAGGGGGCTTTCTCCCCTGATTGTTGTTGCTGCTTGAAGAAGGAGTCTTAGATTTGGATGAACTTCGATCTCCTCCATTTCTGCTATGGCCACCTTGCTAGGTTGGCTCCCGTTGTATCCCCCTCGGATAGGCGGCTGAGGCCTATCCTTCTGAGTTTCCATATGATAATCCCCAAGGCATTCTGCAGCTTGGATCGCCTTGGGTAGGATATCTACCCTTTGTCTTTACAGCTCCATACGAGCATGAGGTTTCAAACCTTCTATGAATGCGAAGAGTTTGTCTTTGTCCCCCATATCCCGTATGTTTAGCATGAGTGAGGAGAATTCGCGCGCGTAAAGTTACGCGGCGCCTTCCTACGATTCTTTGGAAGGGCAACGTAAGGCTAAGCAATCGATGTCAGTACGATTGCTGTCCGCCAACTGAGGTCCCCTCCATACGCTAGACTAGATTGTCAGTGCTGTACGGGAAAACCAATGTCGTAAGCAACTAAAAACAGAAAAGAGAATTGAGAATGAAAAAAAGCTTGATTGCATAAATAAAAGCTATTACAGAAAAGTTGCACGGTGTCGAGGGGGAGAGACACCAGTACAGATAATTGTTTGCTTGCTAGAAAGTTTTGAATGCTTGATCCCCCTAATAATGCTTAAAAAAAATAAACCAAAGTTACATGACTTTACCTAAGGAAGCTGTAGGGGCATACTAAAAGAAAATGAAATAAATCTACTCTATATTTACAATGAAAAGGACTTAGTCTTCTAAAAGGTAGAAACAAGTCCGTTTGCAGCAACTTTGTCTTTAGCATCAAGGTCCGCGCTCGACGTTGTCTGCGCGCGTGGCACTGTAAGCATCTGTCTGTGGCTGGGCGTTGGTTATCAATGAGGTGACAAAGGCGCATGTGCGCTTGTCACTTGGAAGCTACCAAGAATATGGGACCGACCGTGGCGCTGGGCGTTGGGAGGCTTGCTAGGACGCCATGGGGCGCGTCCAAGGGGTCATGGAGCATGGCTGGAAAACCGCCCATGACATTCTCCCCCACCTGAGTTGGCAACGTCCTCGGCGCCTTATTTGCAAGGTAGTCATCAATTAGGCTCTTGTAGGCTTTGAGGTTTGTCCCCCTCTCCCAAGTATTCTCCTCTGCATCACGTCACTGCCATTTCACCAGAAACCCTTGGTGATCTTTCCTTGAGGCAAGAATCACTCTATCATCAAGAATAGCTTCAGTACACCTTTTCCCAGTTGAATTTGGGCCTCAAATACTGGGTATTGTGAGTTGGCTTCGTGAGGAATCCTCCGTATCTTCCTGAAAAGGTTTCAGGAGAATGACATGAAAGACGGGATGAATTTTCCACCAAGCTGAGGTATCCACCCTGTATGCAACTTTCCCAATGCGCCTTTCAATGGACAAGGGTCCAATATATTTTTGCAATAGGCGAGGGTCATGGACTCCCGCAAACAAGTACCGGTTTGGGATTTTGACCATCACTTTGTCTCCTACCTGATACTCAACAAAGCGACGATTTTGATCAACATGCCACTTCATCCGCTTTTGAGCTTTGACAAGATAGCACCGTACTATCTCCAAATTTCGCTTCCATTCTCTTGAAAAGCTAGCAGCTCGAGGAGATTTTGACATGTTTGGCGCATTCACAATGTGTGGGAGTAGCGGTTGCTATCCGGTAACAATTTCAAAAGCGCTCTTGTTAGTACTAGAGCTCTTTTGTGAATTGAAACACAGTTGAGCAGCATCCAAAAGCTTCACCCAGATCTTCTGCGATCCGGTTACAAAGTGGCGGAGATATTCCTCCAGCATGCCACTGAACCGCTCCATCTGGCCATCAGATTGCGGATGAAAACTTGAACTATGGTTTAATTTTCACTCAAGGCACTTAAAGAGTTGAGACCAAAAGTTGCTAGTGAAGCGCAAGTCTCGATCACTAACGATGTCTTTGGGCAAGCCCCAATATTTGACGACATGAGAGAAGAAGAGTCGAGCTGTATCTTCTATTAATATATACTGTGAGGCTGCTATAAAGGTAACACACTTGAAAAATCGATCCACCACAACCAAGATAGTTGTGAGATCCCCGACCTTGGGCAATCCGGTGATGAAATCCAGGGAAACGCTTTCCCAAGGTCTCTTTGGGAAAACCAGGGGTTCCAAGAGTCCTGCCTGTGTCAGACGGTCCGACTTGTCCTTCTGGCATATTAGACAAGTCTTCACATATTGAGCGATGTCATCGGCCTTTTGAGGCCAATAGTATGCACGGCGAAGCAACGCCTTGGTGCGTTCTTCACCAGGATGACTGGCCCACAAAGTGTCGTGGCATTCCGCCAGAAGGGTCCTTCGTAGATCTCCTCATTTGGGAACATAAAGTCGGTTTCCTTTCACTTTCAGGAAACCATCTTCTGTGTAAAACTGGCGAGTCTTGCCTTGTTCTACCAAATTAACCAAATATTGTGCATCAGAATCCTTGATGAGTAGACCCTGTATCTGGTCTTTTATGGTGGTGGCTACTTCGCTCCCCATTAGGATGGCGAGTATGCACACTGATGCTAGATCCGCTCTCCGACTGAGTGCATCGGCAACATGATTAGTCTTCCCACTGCAGTTCTCCAAGTTGAAGTGAAATTCCGCTAGGAGTTCCTGCCACCTGGCCTGTCAACCATTCTGCTTCGGTTGAGTCATGAAATGGCTAACAGCTGTGTTGTCTGTCTTGACCACGAACGGAGTTCCTAGCAGATAATGCCTCGAAAGGCGTAGGCAATGGACGACAGCCAATAATTCTTTCTCGTGGGCGGCATAGCGCCGCTCTACATCCTTCAGCTTCCAACTCTCGTATGCTACAGGATGCCTTTCTTGTAGCAAGACTCCACCAAGTGCATAGTCGGAGGTATCCGTTTGTATCGCGAATGGCTTGGCAAAATCAGGGAGGGCCAAGACGGGGCTACTAGACATAGCTGCGTTCAATGCGTCGAAGCCCTCCACTCGCCTGGGTCCCCAATCCCAAGGCGTGACCTTCTTGAGAAGTTCTGTTAGTGGTACTGCGACGAGGGAGTAATTATTCACAAAACGGCAATAGAAGTTGCATAGGCCAAGGAACGCCCTCAAGGCGTGGACATCCTTAGGCGACAGCCAATCTGTGATAGCCTAAATCTTCTGTTGGTCCATCTTGATCCGCCCTTCCTTAATGACATGCCCGAGGAAGTCTATTTATTTTTTAGCGAAGGAGCATTTGGACAGCTTCGCATATAATTCGTGCTCCCGCAATCGTGTTAGGACCTTCTGCAAGTGCTCCAGGTGTTCTTCCAGTGTCTGGCTATATACGACAATGTCATCCAAGTAACCACCACGAATTCGTCAATGTATTCCCAAAAAACTTGGTTCATCAGGGTGCAAAAAATGGCGGTGCATTAGTCAAGCCGAATGGCATAACCAGGAAGTCGTATGACCCATATCTTGTCACGCATGCCGTCTTGTGTTCATCGCCCTCTGCGATCTGAACTTGCCAATAACCTGTCTTCAGGTCTATTTTGGTGAACACCGTCGCACCACCCAATCTGTCGAACAAGTCTGCCATGAGCGGAATAGGATACGTGTTCTTCACAGTGACTTTTTTTAGAGCCCGATAATCCACACAGAGTCGTAAACTCCCATCGTGTTTTTTATGGAATAGCACAGGGGACCCGTATGGGGACTTGGAGGGTACGATGATCCATGTGTCTAGCATTTCCATCAATTGTCTCCGAAGCTCGGTGAGTTCGGGTTGTGCCATTCTGTACGACGCCCGGGCAGGTAGCTTCGCACCCGGCACCAACTCAATGTCATGGTCCACAATGCGCCTAGGCGGGAGTCGCTTTGGCATGTCTTGTGGCATGACGTCTTTAAATTCCAATAACAGCTCCTTCACGGGTGCAGGAAGAGGACCCCGGGAGCGTTCTATATCTTCAATGCAGAGGGTAGCCAAGAACGTAGGTTCATGTCCTTTGACCCCCTTCTTCAACTGCAAGGCAGAGATGTTTTCAGCAGCCATCTTCATGGGCATGCACGGGATGGTGCAGGGCTTGGCCCCATTTGTTCCCATCATCAGTAGCATGTCTGCATACCGCACGGGCATGGTGTTAGTTTGCCTCAGGAATTCCAACCCCACTATCAACCCAAAGTCGTCTATGACCACCACCCGCAGGTTGAATTTTCCTTCATAAGAGCCAAGTTTCACTGGTACTTCTCTGGCTATTCCACCAACTGGTTGAGGGGGTGAGTTGATAGCCTTGACACGACCTCTGCCCTTCCTACAACTAGGCCAAGGCGCTCCACCTAAGTCGAGGCTAAATAGTTGTAGGTTATACCTGTGTTTATCATCGCCCGAAAGGGTTTGCCATTTACCTTCATCTCGACGAACATTAAGGTCCTCTCTTGTTTAGGAGGAGTCCTCTCATCCGTCTTCTTTTTCCGTTTTTTGTTAATTGGACAGGGTCCTTCTTCTTACGGATACCAGCACTGGTTCCCGCTAAGGCTTCAGAAAAAGAGCCAACAATTGCATTGAAGGCACCTACCGGTTCGGTCTGGTCCACATCATCAGATTCGTCATCCATCCCATCATCAACAGCTTGATGGGCATTCATCTGCGCATGTGGGCATTCATTATTCCAATGTGGTCCGCCACAATGACAGCATCCTGAAGAATTTGTCTTTGTCCCCCATGTCGCATATGCTCAGCATGAGTGCGGAGAATTCTCGCACGTAGTCCCGCACTAATTTGGTCTGGCGAAGCTCTCGTAGCTTCCTCCTTGCATTGTACTCAACATTTTCGGGGAAGAACTACAAGCGTATTGCTGTCTTTAGTTCCGCCCATGTGTCGAAAGTATCTTCACCGGCCCTGATGGCTTCGTATTTCACCCGCCACCAGAGTTTACCATCACCCTAAAGATACATGGCAGCAGTTGCCACCTTCTTAGCTTCTTCTAGGCCTCCCACGGCATCGAAGTACTTTTCGATGTCAAAGATGAAGTTTTCCACTTCTTTGGCATTCCGAGCACCACTATATGGCTTTGGCTCGGGAATTTTCAGTTTCTCTGTCGCGGGGGCGAAGTTCACAGCACTCCCGGTTAGGTTCCCGCCTCCTCGAAGCAGACCTTGTAAAGCAGCATTGACAACGTTGAGCTCGCCTGTCAAGTTGTCTATAGTTCGTAGCATGGCAGTCATCCTGTCTGCCTCTTGTGCCCTGTGGGCTAAATCTTCGGCATGCTCCTGTTGGAGGCCCTCAAATTTCTCAAAAATTTCGGCTGCCTTTGTGGCTGCCGTTTGCTGGTCTCCTTCAAAGTCGCGGCTGATGTTTTCTATGTCAACTACGACCTGGTGCATCCTGCAATCCAGGTCGTCCAACCTTTGCACTAGGCTGGTCTTTAGATTAGGCACCGTTTCCATGATGGGCCGTAATGCATCAACCGTCTCCTCAAGGGTCAATACAATCCCCATGATTCACCATGGTCAGAAATGGTGGTAATTGCAATGTTATCCCTCGTCCGATGTCGAGCCTAGGCTCTGATACCAACTGTTACGCAGCGCCTTCCTAAGATTCTTTGAAAGGGCAACATAACGCTAAGCAATCGATGTCAGTACGATTGTTATCCACCAACTGAGGTCCCCTCCGTACGCTAGACTAGATTGTCAATGCCGTACTGGAAAACCAATGTCGTGAGCAACTGAAAACACAAAAGAGAATTAAGAATGAAAGAAAACTTGATTGCATAAATGAAAGCTAATACAGAAAAGCTACGCGGTGTTGAGGGGGAGAGACACCAGTACAGAGAATTATTTGCTTGCTAGAAAGTTTTGAATGCTTAATCCCCTAATAATGCTTAAAAAAAATAAACCAAAGTAACATGACTTTACCTAAGGAAGTTGTAGGGGCATACTAAAAGAAATTGAAATAAATCTACTCTATATTTACAATAAAAAGGACTTAGTCTTCTACAAGGAAGAAACAAGTCCGTTTGCAGCAACTTTGTCATTAGCATTAGGGTTCGCGCGCTCCAGCGCTGGTTATCAATGGGGCGACAGAGGCACCTATGCGCTTGTCACTTGGAGCTATCGAGACCACGGGGCCGACCGTGGCGCTGGGCGTTGGGAGGCTTGCCAGAACGCCACGGGGCGTGTCCAAGGGGTCATTGGGCATGGCTGAAAAGACGCCCATGATAGTAATCTCGCACTGACCTGGTCTGGCGGAGTTCTCGCAGCTTTCTCCTTGCATTGTATTCCACGTTTTCGAGGAAGAACCGCAAGCTATGGCTGCCTTCAGCTCTGCCCATGTGTTGAGAGTATCTTCCCCGACCCTGATGACTTCGTATTTCACTCGCCACCAGAGTTTAGCATTACCCTGAAAATACATGGCAGCAGTTGCTACCTTTTTGGCTTCTTCCAACTCTCCTACGGCATCAAAGTACGGTTAGATGTCGAAGATGAAATTCTCCACTTCTTTAGCATCCCAAGCTCCGTTGTATGGCTTTGGCTCCGGAATTTTCAGCTTTTGTGGCACAGGGGCAAGGTTCGTGACACCCCTGATTTGGTTTTCGCCTCCTCTGCATAGGCCTTATAGGACAACATTGACAACATTGAGATGGCCTGTCAAGTTGTCTATAGTTTGCTGCATGACAATCATTCTGTCTACCTCTAGTTCCTGATGGGCTAAATCTTCGGCTCGCTCCTGTTAGAGGTCCTCGAATTTGCCATGAATTTCAGCTGCCTCTACGACTGCCATTTGCCGGTCTTCCTCAGAGTCGCGACTGATGTTTGCTATGTCAACTTTGACCTGCCACATCCTGCGGTCCAGGTCGTCCAACCTTTGACTAGGCTGGTTCGTAGATCAGGCATCGTATCCACGATGGGCCGTAATACGTTAACCGTCTCTTCAAGACTCGCAATGCGATCCCTATGATTCACCATGGTCAGAAATGGTGGTAATGGCAATGTGTTCCCTCGTCCGATGTCGAGCCTAGGCTCTGATACCACCTGTTATGCGGCGCCTTCCTGAGATTCCTTACAAGGGCGACGTAAGGCTAAGCAATCGATGTCAGTGCGATTGATGTCCGCCAACTAAGGTCCCCTCCGTATGCTAGACTAGATTGTCAGTGTCGTACGGGAAAACTAATGTCGTGAGCGACTGAGAGAACTGAAATGAGCAATTGAGAATGAAAGCCGATTGCATTGATGAAATGAAAGTTATTACAAAAGGCTACGCAATGTCGAGGGGGAGAGACACAAGTACAGAGAAATGTTTGCTTGCTTGAATGTTTGAATGCTTGATCCCCCTTAATAATGCTTAAAAAAAAATAAATCAAAGTTACATGACTTGACCTAAATAAGCTGTAGAAGCACACTGAACATAAATGAAGTAAAACTACTCTATATTTACAATGAAATGGACTTGGTCTTCTACAAGGCAGAAACAAGTCCGCTGGCAGCAACTTTGTCTTGAGCATCAGGGTCTGCGCGCGCAGTGCTGTCGGCGCGCGCAACACTATTTGTATATGCCTGCGGCTGGGCGCTGTCACTTGTCATAAAGGTCTGCGCGCGCGGCATTGTTTGTGCGCGCGGCGCTGTTGGAATCTGTCTGCGATCGGGCGCTGGCAAGGTATCAGGATCTACGCGCACGGCACTGTCTGTGAGCGTGGCACTATTGGCAACATGACGGTCTGTGCGCGCGCCATTATCTGTGCTCGCGACACTATTGGCATTTGCTAACCGCTAGGCGCTGGCAAGAACTATCGGCGAGGCGACAGAGGCACACGTGCGCTTGTCACTTGGCGCGGCCAAGACCACAGAGCCGACCGTGGGGCTAGGCATTAGGAGGCTTACTAGGACACCACGTGGCGCGTCCAAGGGGTCAATGGGGCGTGGCTGGAAAGTAGCCCTTGACAAATTGCATGTCAATGACATCACCAGGTATATCTTCTCTCAAATATCTCGCGTCAACATCGAGTAATCTACCTGAACCAGTTTCCTCACTCCCTCCAAAATGTCGCTAATATTGGAACAATTTTCTTCCCCCAAATCATACAAATCTCAAGGGTCTTTATTCCTTGCATAATAATTCCCATTCTCAATTGGATCCTTCGCATAAAAAGCTTGATGCACTTGAGATGCCAGTATACAATTTGTTGAAGCATACCAGAGTTGACCCATATTCATTTAGTTTCTTACGAAACCAATCACACCTAGAAATTACAACACCGAAGTGCTCCAATATCAATCTTAGTGACATCTTAAATGGATGACATTCCCCATCAGTCGGGTTTTGGTCCCCTAGCAACAGAAAATCTATCAGTTGTTTGCTTATAAAGTTACTCCACCATTCGGAGTCTTGCACAGGCTATCCTGATTCATTCCATAAAATCGTTATCCATTAATGAGATATGCAACATACTCAAGAGCGGATCTGTGTAGAAGAGAAGGGGTGCATTGCCACCTGGACTCTCGAGTAAAATCTTCATGTATGTACTGGTATTTCCGGCAAAAAGCCTATATAAGTAAATGGTGGCACCCCAAGTTACAAAGCACCATGGGTGCAACTGTTAAAGTGTCATGTTTCTAGTCACAAGGCCCGGGATCGAGTCTCGTTGAATTGAAAGCCGTTTTTACTTTCATCGTCGCCTTTTTCCTTTTCTTTCTTTTCTTCTCTTTTCGTTAATTTCTTTTGTTCTTTCTTTATATGAAACTTAAAATGAAGATCACATATTTTATATGACCTGATAAGCTTCTCCACTTGCTCATCTCCAACACTGAACATAATCAATGTGTTCCAGACATTAAACGTGAGTCCATGATAAAAGCCTTGCCTCTTCCTTTTCTTCCAATTTCTAATTGGATAGCTTATCTTACGGAATACAAGTGAAAAATCATCTGCCTTTTTTAATTGATGCCTCATCATCAGCTTGGTACATACTGAATCTTGTCTTCAGTCTCTTTACCCCATCATGTAGGTATCTCGAACAAAAGGTCAATCACTATCCAACAAAAATGAGTCGGACGCCCAAGCCTAATTTATTTACGAAATGGATAGGCAAATATACCATTACATCAAGGAAATATTTTTTCAAAGTGACATAGTACTGCAATGATTTATGACTGCAATTTATTATAATCTCTTTGCCTTGTAACCTTACCACATACGAAAAAAGGTCAAATTTACCGTTATACTATTAAAAAGGGTTTAAAAATATTCCGTTACACTATTTGGTCATCTCCGCCCTTACCGTTATACTATCATTCAAATATATTTCTCTATTGGATGGACTATTGTGTGCCCTCACACAATTAAAATGACTCATTCCCTTTTTTTACCCAATTTATTTCCCCTCTATCCATAACTCGACCCAAAGTCACCCCTTTTTGAAAAAAGGCCCTAAATGATTTTAACCTCATTTCACCTTTCCCCTTCATCTGTAACAAGTAGAAATAGCTATGAAAACTTATGGGACAATTTCTTGGTACTTTCATTGTCTTCAATTTCTTCAACTATGAGGCCACTTCCATTATGCTCTTTTTTCTTTTCAATGAAATACCGTCACAATTCCTCTACTTTTTCTCATATAAACGACTCAATTTCTCGTGTTTCTATCCTAGTTAAGATATGAACTAAGGTGGGAATTGATCAAGATGGGGAAGAAACTCCAGAAATTAATGGGACATCAATCATGGAAAAGTTAATTCATACAACTAAAGTAATTGATCAATTGCCAGCCCAAGAAAGTTAATTCATATAACAAAACCAAATTTGAGAAAGTTGAATATCAATTAATTAATGGAGATTTAACAAGGCAACTGACTGTATAAAAAGATTTAGGGAGGATAGTAGCATTCAGAGTAAGGACAATTGGAGCCAGAAAGTTAATACTTAATAATGGAAGAGAGAAGATTTTCTTCAATTTCAAAAGAACTAGGCACAATATATGACCAAATTCATGTTAAGAGTGATGTCTGGTAAGAAGTTTCGATTGCATTTTGCCAGCAAGCTTGATATCATATGGACCTACAAACATGGGCAGATAGGATTAAGATTCTACACCAATAGAGAATAGACTGCGAACATGGAAGCAATCCTTCGTCTGGTAAGAAGCTCCAGAAATTGTGAAATAAATAGGGGAGAGGTGAAATGAAGTTAAAATCGTTTAGAGTATTTTTTTAGAAAGGGTGATTCTGCATCGGGTTAAGAGTAGAGCGGAAATGAATCTGGTAAAAAAAAAGGGATGGGTCATTTTAATCTTGTGAGGACATGTGGCAGTCCGTCAAATTGAGGGGTATATTTGAGTGAAAGTATAACGAATGGGGTTGAAATGACCAAATAGCATAACGAAACATTTTGCATAGTACAAGGGCAAACTTGACCATTTCCATACTACATATGGCTTTAAAGAAATAACTCAACCTAATCAAGGCCAAAGCAACACTATTGCAAGATGAGCATCTTTGGCTCTTGCACCGTTGATACTTCATCTTTTTCACTTACACACATTGTGATATATCGAGACATAACCTTGTGGTAACTTGGCATTTTTTAGAATCGTGCAAAACAACCTTTTTCTCTTTTGGTTTCGTGGAGAAACAAACTTTAACCAAATAAACATTTCCACCATCATGACCTCCTAATAGTTGAAACTCCTTTAGTATCTCCATTTCTTATAAGTTATAGTGAGAAGTTAGACGATCCTTTGACTTTTATAATTATGGACAAAGAAGTCCAAGAAAATTATCACATATTTTTCTCCATGTGCATCATATCAAGATGGCGCCTCAATTTGTTATATGCCCAATAAAGCAATTCAAAAACATATTTCTTTACTTCCACCACCTTTCATTCTCCCTAACACCTTTCTTTGCCCTTTCCAAACACATAGTTGAATTGAAACAACTCTTCAAGCACTTCTACATCTGACAAAGGAGTTATGTCTAGGTCTTTGCTCCTCTTTACCTTCAAACAATTTCTTATCTTTTAGTAATAGATGCTTAGGACACCAAAATGTTCGACTACAGAAGTAACACATTTTATGATTATGTTAAGCTATTAAGAGCATATGTCCCTTCTCAAAAAAGAGATATTGAGACTTGTCACTTGTGTCACATTACAAGCGGGGCTTGCCCACTTCTCTTTGGTGCTCCATACAAAAAACATTACTAATACCGAAGATCACTAATTATCCACAATAAGGCTTCATGCATTTGAAATGATTGGTTGTTTTTAGCATCATGTGTTTCTATGCCAACTTTCTGCAATTCGTTCAGTTCAGCAATTAGTGATTGTACGTACAAATCTATATATTTTCCTGGAGACTACTCTATCACTTTCAACTATTATATGTGTAAGGGGAGGTGCGATCTACTCATTGATTTTATATTAGATGAGTGGTATGGTAGTTCAAGAAACATGGCCCACGATAGACTCAAAATTATCATGGACAACATTACCTACTCAGCTTCATGCAAATCTGTGGTGATAATTATAGTTCATACACCCAAGAATGTGGCTTAGTGGTCAATGAAGTGGGGTTGAGAACCATAAGGTCTCAGGGCCAAATTTCAGCAAAGGCAAAAACACTAGGGTGTGTTTGATACGAAGAAAAATGTTTTCTATGGAAAATATTTTCCCTTGTTTGGTTGGTGAATGAAAAACTTTTTCCGGAAAATATTTTCTAGTGTTTGGTTAGAGAGTATAAAATATTTTTAAGAAGGGTAAGAGGTATGCCGAAGAAGTATTGGTGAGAGGTGATTAGGCAAGACATGGCGCTACTTCAGCTCACTGAGGACATGACCCAGGATAGAAGGGTGTGGAGGTCGAGGATTAGGGTAGAAGGCTAGTAGGTAGTCGAGAGTTCCCCACTCTTTTCTAGTAGTATTAGTAGCGCACTTGTTTTTTTTCGTATTTATTGACCTCTGGTATTTGCCTATTATTCGTTCGCCGTGTGTTTTGTATTCTCCAGTTTGTTTCTATTTGATGCTACTTTTTCTTTTACTTGTTTTTGTTGTTGTTGTTGTTGTTGTCGTCTTTCTTTCCTTTTCGTTATCATCCTTTGTCTGCCTATTCTTTCTTTCTTTCTTCTTCATCTTTCTTCATCTTCTTCCCTTCTCTCTCTTTTCACCTTTTCTTGAGTCGAGGGTCTATCGGGAACAGCCTTTCTACCTCGCCAGGTAGGGGTAAGGTGTGCATACACACTACCCTCCCCAGACCCCACTTGTGGGATTATACTGGGTATGTTGTTGTTGCTACTCTCCTTAAATCACCTTCCCCATAATCTACATGTTTCCTGTACTCCCCCCCCCCCCC
>MCJB01019623.1:0-36090 GCA_002018475.1 Nicotiana obtusifolia | reverse complement strand
CCCCCCCCCCCCCGGGTCCCATTACAGGTAATTTCAATTGTAAATCTGCCTCAAAGATATTGAGACATATGAGGAGCATTACTTTGAGAAGCAGCAAGATACGGCCTTCAAGGGTGCCTGTTAAGGTATCGTTATTTATGAGAAGGCAGTAAAATGATAGGCTACCTACTGATGATATAATCACTAGGTTTGGATTTCTGGGAATATCAAAGGGTTCTTTTTGCTTGAACCCACAAGTCAAATCTATCGAACATGCTTTTGGGAGCAGCTACATAGCTAGGCAAGTCTGGATATTCTTTGGAGATGCTTGTGGTATACCACCTATAGGCAGAACCTGGAGACACATCTTAATGCAATGGTGGCTTGTACAAGACAAGAATTCAACCCACTCTGCCATCCTACAGGTTATTCCTTTAGAGATCTGCTGGGAATTATAGAAGCATAGATGAGATGCAGATTTACTAAAAGGCAATCGTCCACAGCAAGAGTGAAATATCATGTCAGACATGAAGTAACTATGGTGAGAGTTCCGCATGTCAACTTCACAGGATTGTGTTATCTTCACTAAGTATTGCAGTTCCTCTAAAATTCAGGGAGTTGTACAAAAAGATGATAAAAGCTAAAGAAAGTAACTTGGCCAGAATGGAATTCATTATAACATAGATCACACAATGCTATGTAAAAAATGCGATATGAACTGCAGTTGAATAAAATAATGTGGACAGAGACATAAAAATCAATGAGCACTTGAAGTAGCTTTAAACCTGTGTAGCTAGGATCCTTCAAAAATCTTTGTCGCACCTGTGTCGATCCGAGATGATTTGGGTGTGGGTGTGCAATCTGCACTGCATTTGGTCAACCTAAATTGGGTGCTTTGACTTTACTTATGGCAAGAAGTATAGGTTGATTGGGTATTTGGTTTGATTTCTGGTTTATGACATATATATATTCACATAAAGTACCTAGAAAACTTTGCCATTACACAATATAACATAATAAATATTATGTATTTACAAAGAAACTTTTTTTGATGACATAGAAACTTTTTTTGATGACATAGTGTTTACAAAGAATTTAATTTTTACCATAAATGCTTTTTGCTTCGGTTATTTCTACCACAAATACTTTTTGCTATCTAGTTATTAAAACACGGTTATTTCTACCACAAATACTTTTTGCTTTCTAGTTATTAACAAAGCTAAAGAAGCATAGATATATAATGATGGATTTGAAGCAATTTCTAATAGAATAACTACTTTTATCTGTTTAAAATATTATATATATTGTATTACTAAATTTATAAATATACAATATTTATAGCAATTTATAATTATACAAAAGACATTTTCATTTGACTTAATTAAAATTAATGGATTTAAATCACCTTGTTAATCGACATATAAATTATTTTTCAACAGTCTTAAATAACTAATTGTCATATATATTATTCTTATACTAAATTTTTATTAGTTGTATTCTAGCACTCATATCCGCACTTGAATCTATACCCCCAAATCCAAAATTCATGTGATGACAAATCCGGCCTCTAGATCTACACCCGAATCAGACACCTGCATCCCTATCTGAGCAACACAGCCTTTAACAAGCATAAAGGATTCACTGACACAAACAAAATGAGCGTAATGAAACTCTAGAAATATTTCAGTACCTGAGCTCAAGCATGCTCACTCAACATGTTCATGTGAAACTGAAAAGCTAAATAATAGGGAAATAAAGAGACCTTTTCAAATGCTTTTAACTTTCAAAACTCCTTTAAACCACCAGAATTTCGTCAGGGACCTTCTGTCGGCTCCTTCTCTTTTAGGTTTATTTTAAATGTTCAGACAGAAGACGACTTCAATTAGTTTGATGGGAGTAGTATTATTCAAAAGTCTTGGATATTCATGAATTACACTGCCTAATATATACTTATCCAAGCACTCAGATCTGTTTTATTTGACAGATTCGTAACTGGAATATAAACAAACAGGGAAAGTTTGGGCTATGGAACAAGTTTGTTTTGGTAGAGAGGGGGAGAGAGAGAGAGAGAGAGAGTACTAGCATAAACAACGATGACAACAACACAACTACTACTACTACCACTACTATTATGCTTCAGTTCCAAACAATTTGGCATTGTCTATATGAATCCCCACTGACCAAGTTACTCCATTTAAACTAGAGCATGTACTAGCATAAATTAAAAAAATTATAGTGTATCAAGTTGATAAACCGTGGAAATTTTAAAGGGTAATCAAGGTGATTAGCTATGATATATCAGTATTTTGAAATTTAAAGGACAGTTAACTTGATTTGAACTATTAAACCTAATAGGATTGAAGATGATAATCATCAAACGCATTAAAGAAATTTTCCATATTTCTGACTACAAATGCAGTACCATTGGGAGATTAGTTTGTTTGTTTGCTAATTCATTTCTAAATAAAACCTCAACTGCACACATAACCGATTCAGACAATGAATTAAGTTTTCCTCATTCATTGCCGATTACTTGTAAGCAAATAACCAATCAACTTCGAACTATATCATAAGATCTACTTATATCCCGCATTACCCAAAAAAACAAAACAATATAGTTACAAAGAGAACAATTTCGACGAACTTAAACAAACACAAAGTAAAAATATAAAACAGAAGCTATAATACACAGATTCATCAAATGTATAGAGAAACGAGAAACAGAAGAGCAAGGGAAAAAGTGATTTACCCGGAAGCGAATAAAGGGTGAGGAGGGAAGTAAAGCAAAGAGATTTGCGGTGGGGGGTTCTCTATGTTCTCTTTGCTTTCATTCTGCCAACGACTGATACAATTGTTCCGCTAAGATGGAGATTAACTGAAAAGTTGAGATAGGAAGAATTGGGCGAGCAATTGAAGAGGAGAATGCATCACCAACACCAATTGCAAATCCTAGGGGAAGAGGGAGGGAAGAGTATTCTTGGAATTAGGGGAAATTAGATGAGAAAACCTAATGGAGGGAAAGCCAATTTGATGAACCGTTGTCATAGCTCATTTTTTCTTTAAAATAATTGTTGCACTAGATGAGGAAAAGCCATGTTTACGAGCGTGACAACAAAATAAAGATATCTTTATACAAATAGCCGAATGGATTTATTATTAATTTATTAATAGGTATATATATTATATATTAACTATATAATATTATATATACATATATTATACATGACGCAAATACACATATATTATACATCCCCTTTGTTTGAGCAGTTATATGAATGGCTATTTGAATTACTTCTCAAAATTGTCTTTTAAGAAAAGGCAGATGAGCGTCATGAAATTTTACTAAAGTTTCAATTGTGGCAATTCAATCTTCCAGGAATTTTTGCAAAATTTCACGTGGTATTCAGTTTTGCGCCACCGATTGAATTTGTATTCATTTTAAAAAAAATATTGAACTGATATTCAATTTTTTTTAGTAACTTCTGATACATACATTTTTCTATTTTTCATCACTGCTGCTTTCTTCTTCTTTGTGTTTAGGGTTTTTTCTTCTTCTTGGTTGCAAAATAAATTTGTTGATGTTTTAACTATTTGATGATTGGAATTTATTCTTTATGATATTTGAAAGTTATGTTTCAAATTTGAGCTCATTTGGAGTAGATTTAGGTGTTGAATCGTATGTTGGATTGTTGAAATTCGAAGAACAAGTTTATGTTTCAGAACTTCAAATCTAAATTTGTATTGAAAAATTAAACTACTTAAGTTTTCAGATTTTGAATTTGATTTTGAATCTGGAGTTGTACTGAAAAATTGAACTACTTAAGATTCGAATTTCTAAAGTTGCAATTGAAAGATAGAAGAACTTGAATCTGAAGTTGTACTGAAAAATTAAACTACTTAAGATTCGAATTTTTGAAGTTGCAAGTGAAAGATAGAAAAACTTCAAATTCCAAATCTGAAGTTGCTTTGAAGGGCGTGAACTACTTAAGATTTAAATTTCTGAAGTTGCAGTTGGAAGATAGGAGAACTTTAGATTTGATTTCTGAAGTTGCACTGAATAGATTGAACTACTTCAGATTTTAGTGGGTACACTTTGCAAAGTTTTGTACAATGAAGTACAAATTAAATAGTGGCCCCCAAAATGGGTGTATATACAAATGCCCAGAATCTTTTTGTCGTCGGGAAAAACTCCTGAAAATTTGTGTGATAGATCAAACTTTAGGAATTTTCTAGAAGTTCGTATGACTACTGTTCAACTAGCTTTTCGTATTTTTAGGTTATAACTATTTCTCAATTATCTTACAAATGCTTGTTATGTTTTAAATAATAACCTTAAAAATGGCTACCTCGTTGTTTTTACCTTTATATTGCCATCATGTTCATATATGTTGAAAGTGCAGGGTGACGTGCACAAGTAGGTTATTTTCGTACCATTATTTAAATTTTGATCTCGAGGAAATAAGTTCATCAAAAATTGATAGCGGTTAAAAGTTGAAGCATGCATGTCAGAACTCGCGGTCATGTTCTGACATATCACCAAAAAAGCTAACGGTTGCTCTATATATGCAATTATTTTTTAAACATGCAAAAAGTTACATGTATCGAGTGGAAGAAGGCCCGGTGAAAATAATAGCTTTGGGACTGTAACAACTCCAAAATACAAATTATATTCATAGTAGTATGTAACGATTACAGCTCGAAGTAGAACAAACAGAAAATGAAAATACAAAATACAAAAGCTAAGTAAGACATAATATAACCAAAGAAGGGGATGAAAAGCTAGACTCAGAATTGGGGACGAAAGGACTGAGACATTTTTCTCAACAGTATTCGCACGCCCTACATATCCCCCCGGATCCCAACTATAACTCTGCGATCTTCTATTTGGTTGTTTAATCCTTGGGCTTTCTCTTAAATTAGGTCCTGGACCAATAGTCCTAACTGGATCAGTTTTGTTCAACAAATTTGGCCCATAAGTCCTTACTGCATTAGCCTTGTTCACAACAATACTCCCCTCCTAAAAAAACCTTGTCCTCAAGGTCCGAGTTAAGAACACTACACTGCTAGCAACACGTTCCCCACCAAATATTGGCCCGATGTAAGCGAGCATTGAGCCTCCAGCAGGAATGGAGTGCATATACAAGTCTTTCAAACTACACGAGAATATATCCATTGTGCGTAGAAAGGTGATTGTTGCAGATTCTACAATTACAAGCAAAGGCCTATCTTTTGAGATGCTTGGTTCTCTGTCTACACTCTTAGTACTGTCATGATAAGAAAGTAGATGGCTAACAAGTGATTTCGTCAAGAAGCCAAAGACCAGTGTACTAATGAGCATAACAATAATTGTAAGGGTGTATAGGAAAAGAGCTTATCTTGATAAAGAACCTGCAACATACAAATAATTTCCATTGATGAGAATATTGCTCCAGAATCTGATACCACCAATATTGTAGCACGCCAACATCACCTATAGTAACAATATAAGTATACCAACTCTTTCTTCCAACAAACAAATGAATGATAAGTCCACGTAAACAAATCTTGGGGGACCAGCTGTTGGCATACACGACTTTAACTAAATGCTCACCACCATTTCTTTCTACTATTTCCACAGGCCCACGAACACTAGTTTGAATCTCGTCAAATTGCGCATCATAGTTCTGAAACCCAATAACAACATCAAGCAGTGCAATATGATTCATTCCAACAAGCAGCATGTAGCAAATCTCAGTTTTGCAATCAAGAGCAGTACTAAAATCATGTTGTGAAACTATTGACCATGTGAAGTTCTCTTTTATGTTTAACATCTAAATATTCATCTAAGACTAGTGTATATTCTTCCCCTGCAATTGATGGACATGTGGATGCAATGTAGTCATAGACAACATACAGCCCATTGGAGACTACCTACAATTATGAAATAAGGCATCAAAGGATCAACTGGAACCAATACTTCTGTTGAGTGCAAGCTAAAACAAGAAAGCGTTGAAGCTTCAACTTGAGAATCATCACTGTCACTTTTAAATGCCTTCAGTAATATGTCCCTAGTCTCTGAACCAGCAAATTGAATGTCAATGATTTCATTGGTCTTGTAGAGAGAGAAAATAAGGGAGGGATGATGAGATAAATAAATTCCCAAGTTACCCATGTCTTTAGGATCCAATGCACAGGCATCAAGCAAGAGTTGGCACCCATCTTCATATGTCAAACTCATGCACTGATAAGAGAACACAAACAGTTCCATCTTCTTTCTTTCCTTATTCTGGTAATTCTTTTCTAAGTAACTATCAACGAGATTAAAAGTTGAAGAAGTAGCAACTACCAATGCAAAATCAGACAGAAAAATGGAGAAATACATACACCATTGCCATCCCGGATCCCACACGTGAGTCATAGAGTTAGAAACCACATACTCTGAATAGAATCTTAGAGTTAGGGTCTTGGAATTTCTCCCAGGTGCCGTGATAATGTGATTTCTAAGAGGGCTCAACTCAATTTCCAGCTCAGTCATAGTTTGGTTGATAAGAGATTGAAGACTTGGAACCCGAGAGTTGATAATATACTCCAAATGTTTCGACAGGATTTTCTCACGATGTTCTGTATCCGTCCTGTGAGCGAGATTCCGTAAGATTGGGCAAAAATGCTCTGGAACCAATTCCTGTTCGATATTTGCAGCTTTCCTGATTAGGCTAGTAGGAGTCAGTTGCTGTTGAACCGCAGACACTGAGCCTTCGACTAGGACTTCACATCGCTCTCTTCCTCGTACTTTCCATCCTTGAACGTAGACTCCTTCGGTCATGGGTGAAGCTACATTGTCATAAGGGTGGTCAATTCGTCGAAAAATTACACTGGGTATATAGGTAAAATATTAGATCTTAGAGTTATATAACATATATTGAACACCCTTTTTCGGAGAATATTTTTCACTTCTTTAAAGTTTGAACATTCCTGGATAAATTTCTAGCTTCGCCATTGCCATCGGTGTTATAGGGAGTAAGGTAGTTACGTTTGAAAGAGAACTAATGTTGAATACTTGGTCGTTGGTGTTCGCCAAAATTTCCTGCGTCGAACAGCCAACATCCATGCTATGCTTAGGATCGATCTCCTTTTTTCAAACATTTCATCGAACACCTTGCACGCTTCCGTTTTGCCTCTGTAGTCAAATTGCTCTGACTCGCCAAAGCCTAATAAAATAGCCTCAAAACGACTCTGGTACTCAGACACATTAGTTGTTTGCCGGAGCTTCGCCAATCGTCCTTCGACTGATTCTAGTCCCTTTTGATGGAAACGAATTCGCACCTTCGCAATAAAATGGTCCCAATCTACCAGCTGCTTGTTCCGGAAAACCCATCGGTACCAGGTTAAAGCTTCTCCATCGAGATAGGACGAGGTGAGAATTAACTTCTTGTTTACTGAAATTCCACAGAATGCAACGTATCGTTCAGCCTGAGAAATCCAGAACTCTGGATTCTCGCCACAGAATCCTCGGAATTCCACCAGAGTGGGCTTACTTGTTGCAAGGTTTCCAACCAACTCCTGTAACAGTGAACGAATTTCAGCCAAATCCTTAGACCATGAATCCTTCATGATCTTAACTGAATCATCGATAGTTCGAATTATTTGGTCCTCCGTTGAAGACCTCTCAATGAAAGCACCAATGTAGCAACTCCAAAATACACATTATATTAATGGTAGTATCTAATGATTATAACTCAAAGAAGTAGAACAACAGTAATAGAAATACAAATGCAGAAGCTAAGTAAGATAGAATAGAACTACAGAAGGGATGAGAAGCTAGACTCCGAATTGGGGAGGAGAGGACTCAGATATTTTTCTCAACAGTAATCCATGCCCTACATATCCCTTTGCATTGAAATTAAAAAATAGTCATATATAAGTGTTAATTGACAGTCATAATTTAAAAAGTAATGAAATTTAGTCATTTTTTATGTAAGATAAATTTAAACAAAAATATTTTTTAAAATTCAGAAAATGCAGCATAATATACTGGAATTTCAGCATAATATACTAAACTTTTAATATAATATAATTGTCCAGCATAATATGCTGGAAGTTCATACACAGTTGTGCTCCAA
The DNA here is from genome assembly GCA_002018475.1 of Nicotiana obtusifolia. Classification (NCBI taxonomy): domain Eukaryota; kingdom Viridiplantae; phylum Streptophyta; class Magnoliopsida; order Solanales; family Solanaceae; genus Nicotiana; species Nicotiana obtusifolia. The sequence continues at coordinate 28,012 of MCJB01019623.1, read as the reverse complement.
TCTCCAGCATATTATGCTGGAAGTTCTGTGTGTTGGAGTTCCAGCATAATATACTGGAAGTTCATAAACGGATGTACCAATTTTCAATATATTATACTGTAACTTTCCGTATTGCAGAATAGTGACTATTTTTTAATGACTTTGCAAATGCTAGCTATTTTTAATTATCAATCCAAAAACTGACTAGCCCATACTATTTTTAACAAATATAACTCCCAAATATTCCATTCGATTATTTAATCCTTGGGCTTTCTCTTAAATTAGGTCCTGACCCAATAGTCCTAAGTGGATCAGTCTTGTTCAACAAATTTGGCGCTTAAGTCCTTACTGCATTAGCCTTGTTCACAACAGGGACAACTTTTCGGAAATGCTTGTTACTTAAAAAAGTACTCAACAAAAAGGGTTTCCAAAATGAATATGCTTACTTGTATTCGACTTGCATTATTTCTTATTTGCACGGAATTGGAATGGTTTTCGGAGAACAAGAAAAACATACAATTGAAAAATCATAGAGTAGTTAAACTCCCACAAATTAATTTCTCCTTGGACAGCTTATTGAAAATTTTATAGAAGAAAATTAAATCAGGATATGCATTTGCCTATAGAGATTAAATTATGTACACACATAGAATGTAATATTTTACACCACTAGGTTAAATATACCTTTGACAATAGGTAATTTTCCATTTCATGCTTAATAAGATAACCTGAAAATAAAATAGATAAGTAATAACTTATTATAAGAGTTAAAGTGCATTAATAGTATAAAATTTACATAACTATATATAATATATTCTTAACTATATCCTTAAAGTAATTCGGTTTGGCCTTCTTAATTGTACAAGTAAACAAACCAACCATCGAATCGAGAGGTTTGGACTTTTGGTCGAGTTCATCTTTTACTATTGCATTCATTTTTCTAAAAGTCGGTTTTTTGGGGGGGCATTTTTGAGTTTTTAGTTGGGTTTATAATTTTTGAGGAATTTACACAGAATGTGCTTCATAATGGAATTTCCCTTTAATAGGGAATTCAACGTGGTTTTGAGGAATTTTCATAAGTAATTATGAAAATTTTCTTAATTTTTTCGATTCATGCCTATAGATCAGCTGATTATAGAAACCTACTTGTTGAATTTGTTCTTGGTACTGACTATTGAACAGACTGATTTTACCATTCTATTCTTCTTCCGGTATTCTCTCTCTTTTCAAGTCTTTGGGTCTAGTTGATCTTGCAAAGTAAGGAGCAGCATGGGTAGATGCATTCTAAGAACAAGCATATCACTCCAGGAATTTGTTAAACCAGATTATATATCAGCCACTATTATCTGTCAGTACAACCTTATTAACTGCAAAGTACTCCATCACTAATGATGGGCGAACTTTCGTAGAGTTATAACAGATTTTTTTTTTCCCTTTAAGACGATAAATCAAGTGTTAGTAATCTGTGTTCAAAATTAGAAGATCATAGGAAAAGAAATGTTAGTTCAATAAACAAATCGTAAAATAAGTCTGAGCCCACAAGTTACTTGTGTGTCCTTAAGGAATTTAATCCCCAATGTTGCCCAAGGTGATAGATTACTTCCTTTCAGGATAGAATGAAAAAACTATTCTGGAATACTGACAATCGAAACTACAGAACTTCAGCGAACTCAATAAACGGAGCAAATCACACTTGAGACTTTATTTATTTGAAAAAATAATGCAACAATGTAGAAAAGAGGGAAAATTTTTTCAGATTTTCCATATCTGAAAAATGAAGCCAAGCCTCTAAATTTATAGACAAAGGAAGAATGACATGGAGAGGTGCAATCAAAAAGGTGCCTCTTTCATTTTTCATTCACACCCTTTAAAGAAAAACGCAATAATCCCCACATGAATGGGCAGTGGCCATATGGGTAAAACTATGCATGAAAAAAAAGGTGTGATTCGCAAGTAAGGATTAATCGCATCTGGATAAGTAGGTTTCCCTTTGAACTTTCCGTAGTAAGCTTATATCGGATATACTCGGTCAATCGGTAGATTTGATATCATTGAACCGTCAAACTTTTGGTGTATACCTAGTCAATCATATACCGCCTGGTTTCATAAGTGCATAGTGAACTGGCCTTGCAAAATTCTCCTTGAAGCGGCTAACACTTCACACTTACATAGGTGATTCTTAAACTTGTCATCCCATAGATACACTATTTGATATACCCCGTATCAAATTTAGAAACCATTAAAAAGCCTTAATGCTTTATCCTTGGTACTGAACATTGTCTCATCACGAGAATGGACCAAAAAGAAATTTTATTTGACAATGTTGAACCGTCATTAATGACTTTGTTTGAGCTCCTTGAATCTAGATCTTGGGATCTCCAGTCTTCTAGGTAGAGTTACTACCACAATGACTTGGCCTCGGCCATAGTCCCATTCCCTTCGATGATCTTTCAACCACCTCTCTAGTTCGGCCTTTTGTAAATGGATCCGACACATTATCACTCGACTTCACGTAGTCAATTATGATAATTTCCCTAGAGAGTAGTTGTCTAACAGTTTTATTTCTTCGTCTATATGACAAGATTTTCTGTTATAGATAATGCTCCCAGTCCTTCCTATTGTCGCTTGACCATCGTAATGTATGCATATAGGTGCCAATATTTTGGGCTAAGATGGAATTTCTTCAAGAAATTCCGGAGCCATTCAACTTCTTCAATGGCTTTATATAAGGCTATGAACTCAGCCTCCATTGTAGAGCGGGCAATACATTTATTTGGACGACTTCCAAGATACCGCTCCTCCACCAATAGTGAATAAATATTCACTTGTGGACTTAGAATCAGTTGAACCGGTGATCCAATTTGCATCATTATACCCCTCAATAACTGCAAGATACTTATTATAGTGCAATGCATAGTCATGGATATATTTCAAATATCCCAAAACTCATTTATTGTCATGATAGTTCAATGCAAACTTCCTTATGTCGTAGACTAATACGTCTCGACTTTCTATTGCATATCAGATTATTGACTACACTTAATGTAGTAGTAGTACATTATAACAACAGGCGGAATGATTGGCATCAGTTGTGGCTACAACCTTTTAATATATAACACATTTCGTAATCACTCCGGCATTTTCAAGCATTTGTATGATATTTATTCATACCTCTATATGATATGCAAATTATAGCACCTTCATTCATGAAATAAATCTAACTTGCAATGGATTTTGGTCATGTTCATTGGTTGGTTCACCTTAGTATAGACCAACGTATCAATACATATGTTCATGAACGGTCATGTTTATACAAACATACAAGCGTACTTTTCATGAAAAATCACTTTGTTCCAAGTGATACACTTTCATAAAAGAACTAAACATTATAAATGTTCAAGAAAGAACAAATCATTTCTGGAAAGGCACATAAATAACTTTCAGATTTGTAGTTTCATCACTAGTCATTACTAAGACATAACAAGTAATGAATTCACTGACTATCATATCAATATCCACTAAGGATTGGTGGGGTTCAAAAATTATACCATTTAACATTACGTCTAATAATGGCTTTTGTCATGCATAAGCTAAAAAGCCTCCACATTTTAAATATTTCATCAACATATCATCCACATATAATCAAATAATGACTATATGATTTGAAGTATTCTTAACGTAAACACATTTGTTTACACTCATTAATTTTGAAATTATTTAACAATATTATTTGGTCAAATCTTGCATGTCATTGTTTGGGTGCTTATTTTAGTCCAGAAAGAGACTTAACAATTCTACACACCTTCTTTTTTTTCCAGGAACCACAAACCCTTCAGGTTGTTCCATGTAAATTTCCTCCTCTAAATCTCAATTTAAGAAGGTTGTCTTCACATCCATTTGATGGATTTCAAGACCATACACTGTAACCAATGCTACTAACATCCATATGTACGTAATACTCATAATCAACGAGTATGTGTTAAAATAGTCAAGGCCTTCTCGTTGTCTATATCCTTTGACAATAAGTCTTGCCTTATACATGTCAATAATGCCATCATCTTTTATTTTCCTCTTGAAAATCCATTTGGAACCCAATGGTTCATTCCCTAGAGTAAGATCAACTAACTCCCAAGTATGGTTATTTAATATGGATTCTATCTCACTATTGACTGCTTCTTTCCGAGGAAGACATAATTTCTTTCAAAGTTTGAAGCTCATTTTCAAACAAGAATGTTAGAAAATCTGATTCAATGGAAGTAGTTGTCCTTTGACGTTTACTACGTCTTGGATTCACCTCATGAGGTATACTTTCCTTTGCTTCTTCTCGATGTTGCTTAGATATTTCACTAGATGATTTACATTCCTTTTCATACAGATAAATATTCTCAAAGAATTCAGTATTATCTAATTCGATTACCGTATTAATATGAATGTCGGAATTTTCTTATTTATGAATCAGAAAATGATATTCCTTACTTTTTGTTGCATATCCTATGAAAACACAATTAATAATTTCCGGTCTAATATTTACCCTTTTAGGTTTAGGAACTTGCACTTTAGCCAAGCACTCCCCACACTTAAAAATATTTTAAGTTGGGTATCCTTCCTTTCCATTTTTCATATGGAATGGATTGCGTTGTGCTGTGGGGAACTCGATTGAGTATTCGGTTAGCTGTAAAAATAGCTTCCCCCCCACAAGTTTTGGGGTAAATAGAATTTATCAACAATGCACTCATCATCTCCTTTAAGGTTTCATTCTTTCTTTCTGCAATTCCATTAGATTGCGGTGACTATTGGACTGTAGCTTGATGAATAGTACCATATTCCAAACATATTTCTTCAAAAGGAGATTCACATTCACCACCTCTATTACTTTGTAGAGCCAGCCACATGAACTGTTATTTGTATCACGACAGTGTCAAAATTAATAACCAGTGAAGTTTTTAATCTTCAAATCAATTTGACATAATCAGAACTAATAAATGGTGAAGTTTTTAATCTTTAAACTGAGCAATATCTGATACAACCAGATCTTATAAATGGTGAAGTTTTTTAATCTTCAAATCGAGTAACATATGACACAACCAAATTTGATAAAATGGTGAACTTTTTAATCTTCAAACCGAGTAATAAATTGGAGTATAAAATTACTAAGATTTTAATCTCCAAAACGAGTAGAAAATCACTTAGACTTTACTCCGTCACATGAGTAGAAAGGCACAAAGATTTTAATCTCATTGGGTAGAAAATCAAGCAGATTTTAGTCTCACAGCAGAAGTAGAAAATCACAAAGATTTTGTTCTCCATAATGGGAGTAGAAAATCACGAAAATTTTATTCTCCAAATAGGGATAGAAAATCACAAGTATTTTAATTCTTTCTTTCAAATGGCTTTCCAACTAAACCATTATAACCCTTAAATATTTCAACAGTTTGATAAGATTTTTCTTATCAAACAAACATATGTAATGTCTAGCTCCACATGCAAAATATCATCTTCATGATCTCAAAATAATCTTCAAGTATTAATATAAGTCTAATTCAAGTCTTACAAACCTTGAAATTAATTTTTCATATATATATTTTTTATGCATGCTTTCAAATTGTATAACCAACTAATTAGTTTCACAACATGCAAATAGAATATAATTTTTGAGATCATCACATTATCTGCCCTAACATTTATAAAATCTGATTTAATAAATCACATAGAGCAGATAAATTTTAACAAAATAGAGTCAAGAAAGTAGAACCGAGATTTTGCTGCCACTTTGTTCTTTGATGCAATCGACGAAGAAAGGAACCAACTAGTTACAATGTCATTTCCACTATTTTTTAAGTAAAATTGATTGCGAAATTCCCTTCTTCTCTTTTTTTTGTTTTTTTTCATCAATCAAGAAATAGACAGCACATGAAGGAACAACTTATCCTCTATATCTGTAATATACATTTCCCAAATTTATTCTTCTAACAGTGGCTTTGCCTATCGTAAGTGTAAATCGTCTGATCTCGTACGGAGACCACCATCTTGCATTTTCTTTGAAATTCTTCCAAGTCGTGTCATTATCGAACTTTCTTAGTCATAAGTTCTATTTTGCTTCTGCATTTTTCTTTATTAAAATTGACATATCTCATATCCATGCCCTTGGAAATTTGAACAATTATAACACTAATATTATGGACCAATTTTGAATCTGATTTCTTTAGTCACTGGAATGTTTACGTAAAGCTGTCACGATCCAATTTCCTCTATAGGTCGTGATAACGCCCAATGTCGCGGTTAGGTAAGCCAACAGTGAACTAGCCGTGTAATTATCTTTTTTAATATTTTTTTGAAATGGTCGATTTTTAATTATTAAATAAGTGAGAGGTGAGTAATTTGATAAAATAAAGTATGAGCAATTATAAGGACAAGTGTGATGAAATAAATACTCAAAAATCATCACATGTCTACTAGCATAATCCCAAGACGTGGTGTCACAAGTGTATGAGCTATTAGTAGAATATACAAAACACTAAACTACTGTCTGAAGTAGAGTAGACAGAAAGTAAATACAAAAGAGAGACTTCAGGTGCTGCAGAACATACTCGGAAGCAGCTCACCACTAAGTCTCGAAGTATCAAGGGTGTATGCCAGGATGACTACCAAATGCACATGCCTCAGATCCTGCACGGTTAGTGCAGAAATGTAGCGTGAGTACATAAACAACATATATCCAGTAAGTATCCAGTCTAACCTCGAAGAAGTAGTGATGAGGGGTCGACATCGATACTTACTATGGGCGAATAGTAAAACATAGGAATTATAAACAGATATGGAACATGAAAATAATAATAACACCATAACAAGCGGTGAATGAATGGTTCCTTAACTGATGATAAATCCCAAAAATTTCTCTATCCAACACCTACTAATCCCAATTTAATTTTTGTCATTAAGTAAATTATAACATCACAAGCCATGAAATAATATCAAGTGTAATCAGGTTCGAAGTATTATCATGCACGATTTATGCCGAGGTCATACGACCCGATCCAATAATATACTGTGTGCACTGCCGAGGGTCGAACGACACGAACCATAGATGCATCTATTAACCTACCGAGGCGAACGACCTGCTCCCATGAGAGTAGAGAAGTTTACCTCACTCGCGGAAGTACTTGCGACGCGAGTGGACATGGATTTCTTAGAGTTATTATATATTCCTCAATTCTTCCCAAAAATAAAAAATCTAATTAGAAAGTTTCAACCTTACAATCCTTAATCTCAGCTCTATTTAAGATAATTAATATGCATAATACACATAACAATACAATTAAGGCATGATGTAAATCTAAGACTATCCGGACATCTCATGGAATATAGCTACGCACAGACTCTCGTCACCTAGTGCACACGTAGCTCCCCACACAAGTAATTCGCAACAAGAATACACCTAAGGGGATGAGTTCCTTCGTACAAGATTAGGCAAGAGACTTACCTAGTTCTCAAGCTTACTTCCGATCCACAAATATGCTTTATATCCACAACTCAGTGCCAAAAAACCCGAAACTAGTCAAATGTTATATAAATAAATCAATACATGTTCAGAAGTTCATAATTTAACTATTAGAGTAATTACCCAACCACAATTGAAATTTCATCCCTCCTTTCTAGGCCCACGTGCCTGGATCCGAAAATTTTGGAAGATAATTGTTACCCATAACGTCACAAACTCAAATATATCCTTTTCACCCAATTCCATAACTATTTTCCTGGTCAAATCTTATTTTTATCAAAACCCTAGGTTTTTCATCTAAACCCATAATTTTCACAATCTTATATGTTAAAATCTAGCCATTCTATGTATTTAACTTACATTGGATAGGAATTACTTACCTTCAATAGCTAGGTGGAAATCCCTCTCTAAGAAGCTCCAAAAATCGCCCAAGAAGTGTAATGAATGAACCAAAATAGCCTAAGTCCAGTAATAAATGGACCTCACTGCCTCCCAACGATTTCCGCTTCTGCGGGGAATTAGCCGCATCTGCGATGCCGCACCTGCGAAAAATCCATCGCAGGTGCGATCCTGGCCCAGGCTAGCAGACTCCGCTTTTGCAAACGGGCTCCCGCTTCTGCGGAAAGAGGAGCGTATTTGCGATCCAAGCCTGGCCAGCCTCTTCTCGCACCTGCGACCTTTTCATCGCAAAAGCGAGGCTGCTTCTGCGAAAGTTCCTCGCTTCTGCGGGCCACTCGCCCAAAACCGCTTTTGCGGCTGCGATCTCACACCTGCGGCCAAAAGCACGTAGGTGCAGGCACACCAGAACTGGTGCACCAACAGCTCCATTCAAGCCCAAGCTCGATCCGTGCATCGTCCGAGTAGCACCCGAGGCCCTAGAGGCCTCGTCTAGACATGCCAACAAATTTGTAAACATAAGAAGGACTCTCTTGAACCCTCAGAACGCGTAAAACAACATTAAAACAAAGAATCATAACCCAAACCAAATCGAATCAACTTGTGAACTTCAAGTTCTTCCAACTTGCTCCGAACGCGCCGAATCATACTTTAACTACTCGGAATGACTTCAAATTTTGCGTGCAAGCCTTAAATATCCATACGAAACTATTCCCGAGCTCGGAATCCCAAATGGACCTCGATAACACCAAAACCTAAGCCAAACCAAATTTAAAGAACTTTAAAACCTTCAATAAGCCAACTTTCAACTTTAGGCGTCGAAATGCTCTTGGGTCATCCAAAAACCAATCCGAACACATGCCCAAGTCCAAAATAATCATTTGAACCTATTGGGACCGTCAAATCTCGGTTCGAGGTTGTTTACTAGAAATGTTGACCCATGTCAAACTTAATCCTTTAAAGCCATTATTAAGGAACTAAGTGTTCTGATTTCAACCTGAATCCTACCAAACCCGAAACCATCCTCGCAAGTCAGAAAGTAGCAAAAGCACATACGACGATCTTATTTAGGGGATTGGGGATCCAGAAAACAAAACGACCGGTTAGGTTTTTACATTCTCCACTTCTTAAACAAACGTTCGTCCTCGAACGGGTCTAGAATCATTCCTGGAGTGCCGAATAAGTATGGATATCTGCTGCACATGTCCTCCTCGGTCTCCCAAGTCGCCTCCTCAACTGGTTGACCCCTCCATTGAACTTGTATCGCAGAAATCTTCTTGGACCTCAACTGGAAGACCTGCCTGTTAATAATGGCAACTGGCTCCTCCTCATAACCTAGGCTCTCATCTAACTGAACCGTGTTGTAGTCTAACATATGCGACCTGTTGGCGTGATACTTCTGGAGCATAGACACGTGGAAAACCGGATGAACTCCCGATAGACTGGGAGGCAAAGCAAGCTCATAAGCAACTTCCCCAACTCGTCTCAACACCTCAAATGGACCTATAAACCTTGGGCTCAACTTGCCCTTCTTCCCGAACCTCATGATCCCCTTCATCGGCGAGACTTTCAAGAGAATCTTCTCGCCCACCATAAATGATAAATCACGCGCCTTCTGATCTGCGTAACTCTTCTGTCTGGACTGTGCTGTGCGAAGTCGCTCCTAAATCAACTTTACCTTTTTCAAGGCATCCTTCACCAAATTAGTACCATATAACTTAGCCTCGTGGGGCTCAAACCATCCGATGGGTGAACGACATTGCCGACTGTATAAAGCCTCAAATGGAGCCATCTCGATGCTGGACTTATAACTGTTGTTGTAAGCAAATTCGGCCAAAGGCAAGAATCGATCCCACTGCCCTCCGAATTCAATCACACATGCTCTAAGTATATCCTCCAAGATCTGAACCATCTGCTCCGACTGCCCGTCGGTCTGCGGATGAAAGGTTGTGCTGAGCTTTACCTGGGTCCCCAACTCACTCTGTACTACCCTCCAGAAATACAAATTAAACTGAGGGCCTCTATCTGATATAATGGAAACAGGCACCCATGCAACCGAACAGTCTCTTGGATGTAAGTCTAGGCCAACCTCTCTGAAGAATACATGGTCACAACCGGAATGAAGTGTGCCGACTTGGTCAATCTGTCGACAATGACCCAAATTGCATCAAACTTCCTCAAGGTCCGCGATAACCCATCTACGAAGTCCATAGTAATGCGCTTCCATTTCACTCAAGTATAACCATCTGCTGGAGTAGGCCACCTGGCCTCTAATGCTCATATTTAACCTGCTGGCAATTTAGGCACCTTGCTATATACTCAACTATGTCCTTCTTCATCCGCCGCCACCAATAATGTTGCCTTAGGTCACGATACATCTTCATAGCACCTGGATGAATAGAATACGAGAATTGTGTGCCTCCTCTAGAATCGTTTACCTCAACCCATCAACATTAGGGACACATAGAAGACCCTGGAGTCGCAGAACACCATTCTCACCGATGGTAACCTCCTTGGCACCACCATGTAGTACCATCTCTCTGAGAACTAATAAGTGCATATCGTCGTACTGGCGAGCCTTGATTTGCTTGAATAGTGAATACTGGGCGACGACGCATGCAAGAACTCGGTTGGGCTATGAGATATCCAACCTCACAAGTCTGTTAGCCAAGGGCTGAATGTACAAAGCTAACAGCCTCTTCTCTGCTGAAATGAATGCCAAACTACCCATACTCTCTGCCTTTCTACTCAAGGCATCCGCAACCACATTCGCTTTCCCGGATGATAAAGGATGGTAATATCATAATCTTTTAGTCACTCAAGCCACCTGCGTTGCCTAAAATTGAGCTCTGCTTGAACAAATGCTGCAAGCTGTGATGATCGGTGTAAACCTCACAGGACACCCCATAAAGATAATGCCTCAAGATCTTTAGAGCATGAACTATTGCGACCAACTCTAAATCATGTACAGGGTAATTCTTCTCGTGGGGATTCAGCTGATGTGAAGCATATGCAATAAATTGCCCCTCCTACATCAATACACAACCCAGCCAACACGTGACGCGTCGCAATACACAGTATACATCCCCGAACCGGAAGGCAACACTAATATTGGTGCTGAAGTCAAGGAGGTCTTAAGCTTCTGAAAGCTCACCTCGCAATCATCAGACCATCGGAACGGAGCACCCTTTTGGGTCAATCTAGTCAAAGGTGCTGCAATAGATGAGAAGCCCTCCACAAACCGACGATAATAACTTGCTAACCCCAAGAAGCTCCTAATCTCGGTCAATGTGGTAGGATGAGGCCAACTCTGAACTATCTCGATCTTCTTGGGATCTATCTTAATACCCTCGCCTGATACAACATGCCCCAAGAATGCTACAGAATCTAACCAAAACTCACACTTGAAGAACTTAGCATAACTTTTGTTCCCGCAAGGCCGGAAGCACCAGTCTCAAATGCTGCTCATGCTCCTCCATGCTACGCAAGTAGATCAAAATGTCATCAATGAAGACAATGAAAAATGAGTCCATATATGGCCTAAAAACCCGGTTCACCAATCCATAAACGCCGTCGGGCCGTTAGTCAGTATGAAGGGCATCACTAGAAACTCGTAGTGGCCATATCTAGTCCGGAAAGCCGTCTTTGTAACATCCGAATCACGAATCTTCAACTGATGGTACCCCGATCTCAAACCGATCTTAGAGAACACCCTAGCACCCTTGTAACTGGTCAAACAAGTCATCAATACGCGACAACAGGTACTTGTTCTTAATGGTAACTTTGTTCAACTGGCGGTAATCAATGCACATTCGCATAGTCCCATATTTTTCACGAATAACACCGGTGCACCCCAAGGCGGCACACTCGGTCTGACGAACCCCTTTACTAGCAACTCCTCAAGCTGTTCTTTCAACTCCTTCAACTCTTTCAGAGCCATGTGGTACGAAGAAATAGAGATAGGTTGAGTACCTGGACCGAAATCAATGCAGAAATCGATATCACGATCTGGTGGCATGGTTGGAAGATCAGAAGGAAACACATCGGAGAACTCCCAGACCACGGGCACCGAATCAATCGCCGGAGTCTCTCTTGTAGTATCCCGAACATAAGCTAGATAAGCCAAAAAACCCTTCTCGACCAGGTGTCGAGCCTTCAGAAAAGAGATGGCCCAACTAGATGCACTAACAGACGAACCCTTCCACTCCAATCTAGGCAACTCCAGCATCGCCAAGGTAACAGTCTTGGCATGACAATCAAGGATGGCGTGATATGGAGACAACCAATCCATGCCTAGGATGACCTCAAAGTTGGTCATATCAAGCAACAAAAGATCCGCTCTGGTCTTATAACCACAAAAAGTAACAATGCAGGACCGATAGATCCGATCCACAATAATAGAATCGCCCACTAGAGTCGACACATAAACAAGAGCACCCAAGGACTCACGAGGAACACCCAAGAAATGATCAAACAGAGATGAAACATATGAATATGTAGATCCTGGATCAAATAGTACCGAAGCATCCCTATCGCAGACAGAAATAATACATGCGATCACGGCATCTGAGGCCATTGCATTTGGTCTTGCCAAAAAAGCATAGAATCTAGCTGAAGCATCACCTGACTGGCCTCCACTTGTCTGGCCTCCACCTCTAGGAAGGCCCCTACCCACCTGCCCTCCGCCTCTAGGCGGCTGGACAGCGGGTGCGGCAGCTAGTGCTGTAATCATAGGCCAATGACCCTGCTACACTACTTTGCCCCGAAGTCTGGGACAAAACCTCTTCATGTGGTCAGGATCCCCGCACTCGTAACAACCCCTTGGAACGGTGGACTGCTGACCTGAAGTCTGACCCTGATGGCCTAAATACCCACTGGAGGAAACCTAGATAGCTGGTGGGCGATAGGAACTCTCTGGCATGGCACTAAAATAGGGCTGCACTGGAGCACCCCCAAGAAGTGGCAGTGCTGGATATGTGGGCCTGTTAGGTTGATCTCTCCCAAATTGACCTCTGACCCCAGACGGAGCACCACTGAACCCTCCAGAATAACGGAACTACTTGTCCCGCAACATCTGCTCTCGGCTCCGCTGACGAAAAACCCTTGATCCTCCGAGCTATATCCACAATTAGCTCGTAAGAAGTCCCCATCTCAACCTCTCGGGCCATATTGGCCTGGATACCATAGTGCAAACCTGTAAAAAAACCTCCGCACTCTCTCTGCATCGGTAGGAAGTATGATAAGTGCATGCAAGACAACTCAGAGAACCTCGCCTCATAGTCGATCACTGACATCTGACCCTGTTGGAGCTGCTCGAACTAAAACCGCAACTCTTCCCTCTAAGAGGATGAAATATACCTATCTAGAAAGATACGCGTGAACTGTTCTCAAGTCAAGGGAGGAGAATCTGCTGGTCTGCCAAGAAGATATGACTGCTACCACCTACGGGCCCTGCCCTCCAGCTAAAAAGTGGTAAAGGCCACCCTGTTGGACTCCAATATCCTCATGTTGTGCAGTCTATTCCTGCACTGATGAATAAATTCCTTGGGGTCCTCATGTCGCTCACTTCCGAAGACAATAGGGTGTAGCTTGGTCCATCTGTCCAATAGCTTCTGCAGCTCGACGGCCGCAGCTAGTCTGGGCTCAGGTATAGCTGCTGCAACTGGCTGGGCTCCGCCACGGGTAGTGCGCTCGGGGTCTGATATATGACAACTGCATGCCCAGGAGCTTGAGCGGTAGGAGTCTGCGCTCCCCATCCCGCCTGAGATGTGGCTGGGTGTGCTGGAAATAAACCAGCCTGAGTCATAGAATCCATGAACCGCAGCAAATAATCTATGACCTCCTGGAATCCTACTGCAGACATGAAATCCACTGGGGCTGGCTCTGCTCCAGGCACCTTATCCTGCTCCTCGATAATAGCGTCCTCTACTGGATCTACTGGTGGCACAACTAGAGCAACTCTAGGACGTCCTCGTCCTCTACCACGAGCTGGCGCCCTCCCTCGGCCTCTAGCAACAGGGGGAGAAGCTCCTCCATGATCGGGTACATCTGCCACGCGCGTTCTCACCATCTGTGAGAGAATAAGAGAAAGATACTTAGCACAACATCAACTGCACGATAGGAGATGAAGAAAGAGTAGTTTCCTAACATCCTATAGCCTCTCAAAGATAAGTACGGATGTCTCCACACCGATCCGTAAGACTCTATTAGGCCTGCTCATCACTTGTGAGACCTACGTGAACCTACTGCTCTGATACCATGTTGTCACGATCCAATTTCCCCTATAAGCCGTGATGGCGTCCAATGTCGCAGCTACGCAAGCCAACAGTGAACTAGTCGTGTAATTATCCTTTTTAACATTTTTTTTTAATTGGTCGATTTTTAATTATCAAATAAGTGAAAGGTGAGTAATTTGATAAAATAAAGTGTGAGCAATTATAAGGATAAGTGTGATGAAATAAATACTCAAAAATCATCAAATGTCTACTAGCATAATTTCAAGACCTGGTGTCACAAATGTATGAACTACTAGTAGAATATACAAAACACTAAACTACTGTCTAGAGTAGACAGAAAGTAAATACAAAAGAGAGACTTCAGGTGCTACAAAACGAACTCGGAAGCAGCTCACCACTAAGTCTCGGAGTATTAGGGATGCGCGTCGGGATGACTACCAGATGCACCTGCCTCAGATCCTGCACGGTTAGTGTAGAAGTGTAGCATGAGTAAATAAACAATATGTACCAAGTAAGTATCCAGTCTAAACCTCGAAGAAGTAGCGACGAGGGATCGACATCGTCACTTACTATGAGCCAATAGTAAAATATAGAAATTATAAACAAATATGGAACATGGAAATAATAACAACACCATAACACGTGGTGAATAAATGGTTCCTTAACTGATGATAAATCTCAAGAATTTCTCTAGCCAACACCTACTAATCCCAATTCAATTTCTGTCATTAAGTAAATTATAACCTCACAAGCCATGAAATAATATCAAGTGTGCTCAGGTTTCGAGTATTATCACGCACGATTTATGCCGAGGTCTTACGGTCCGATCCAATAATATACTGTGTGCACTGCCAGGGGCCGAACGGCACGAACCATAGATGCATCTATTAACCTGCTGAGGCGAACGACCCGCTCCCATGAGAGTAGAGAAATTTACCAAGCTCGTGAAAGTACTTGCGATGCGAGTGGACATGGATTTCACAGAGTTATTATATATTCCTCAATTCTTTCCAAAAATAAGAAATCTAAATTAGAAAGTTTCAACCTTTACAATCCCTAGTCTCAGCTCTATTTAAGACAATTAATATGCATAATACACATAATAGTACAATCAAGGCATGATGTAAATCTAAGACTACCCGGACATCTCATGGAATATAGCTACGCACCGACTCTTGTCACCTAGTGCGTACGTAGCTCCCCACACAAGTAATTCGCAATAAGAATACACCTAAGGGGATGAGTTCCCTCTTACAAGGTTAGGCAAGAGACTTACCTCATTCTCAAGCTCACTTCCGATCCGCAAATATGCTTTATATCCACAACTCGGTGCCAAACAATCCGAAACTAGTCAAATGTTATATAAACAAATCAATACATGTTCAAAAGTTCATAAGTTAACTATTAGAGTAATTAACCAACCCAAATTGAAAAATTCCTAATATTCACCCCCCGGGACCACGTCCCCGGATTCCGAAAATTTTCGAAGATAATTGTTACCATAATCTCACAAACTCAAATATATCCTTTTCACCCAATTCCATAACCATTTTCGTGGTTAAATCCTATTTTTATCAAAACCCTAGGTTTTTCATCTAAACCCATAATATTTCACAATCTTACATGTTAAAATCTACACATAATATATGTATTTAACTTATATTGGGTAGGAATTACTTATCTTCAATAGCTAGGTGGAAATCCCTCTCTAGGAAGCTCCAAAAATCGCCAAGAAGTGTAATGAATGAACCAAAATGGCCTAAGTCCCGTAATAAATGGACCTCACTGCCTCCCACCGGTTTCTGCTTTTGCAGGGAATTGGCCGCATCTGCGTTGCTGCACCTGCGGAAAATCCGTCGCAGGTGCAGTCCTGGCCCAGGCTGGCTGACTTTGCTTCTACGGACGGGCTCCCGCTTCTGCGGAAAGATGAGCGCATCTACAGTCCAGGCCTAGCCAGCCTCTTCTCGCACTTGCGGCCTTTTTATCACAGAAACGAGGCCGCTTCTACGGAAGTTCCTCTGCTTCTGCGGGCCACTGGCCACTCGCCCAAAACCGCTTCTGCGCCCAAGAGCTCGCACCTGCGGCCAAAAGCTCGCAGGTACAGGCACACTAGAACTAGTGCACCAGAAGCTCCTTTCAAGCCCAAGCTCGATCCGTGCATCGTCCGAGTAGCACCCGAGGCCCCCGAGGCCTCATCCAAAACATACCAACAAGTTCGTAAACATAAGATGACTTGCTCGAACCCTTGGAACGCGTAGGACAATATTAAAACTAAGAATCACAACCCAAACCAAATCGAATCAACTTGTGAACTTCAAGTTCTTCCAACTTGCTCCAAATGCGCCGAATCATAGTTAAGCTACTCGGAATAACACCAAATTTTGCGTGCAAGTCTTAAATCACCTTATAGGACTATTCTCGTGCTCGGAATCCCAAACGGACCTCGATAACACCAAAACCTACTTCAAACCAAATTTAAAGAACTTTAACACCTTCAATAAGCTAACTTTCAACTTTAGGCGCCGAAACGCTTCCAGGTCATCCAAAATCCAATCCGAACACAGGCCCAAGTCCAAAATCATCATATGAACCTACTGGGACCATTGAATCTCGGTTTCGAGGTCGTTTACTAAAAATTTTGACCCAAATCAAACTTAACCCTTTAAAGTCAATATTAAGGAACTAAGTGTTTCGACTTCAACCCGAATCCTACCAAACCGAACTAACCGTCCCTGCAAGTCACAAAACAGCAAAAACATATAAGGAGAGTCTTAATTAAAAGATCAGGGATACAGAAAATAAAATGACCGATTGAATCGTTACAAAATCGGTAAATCCAAGTCACCGTTCGGTTTCTTTCTAAGGAATATTTTGGAGAAGATTTCAGAATTTTCCTCATAATTCATACGGCATCATAGGCTTAGACAAAAGCAAATACCGATACATACAACTTTGTACGTTCAGTAGAATATCCGAGGACTCCAAACATTGCCTTTCTCTCTCTCGAGCATTAGATATATAATTATTAAATTCCTTAAGAACGTTAGTAATGTGTGTTCGAAATCAGAAAATTATAAGAAAAGAAATGTTAGTTCAATAAATAAATCGTAAAATAAGTCTGAGCCTATAAGTTGTTTGTGTGTTATTAAGTAATTTAATTCTCTCACTGTTGCCCAAGGTTAAAAAATGGTGCCCAAGATTACTTCCTCCCAAGATAGAACGGAAAAACTATTCTATAATATTGGCAATGGAAATTACAGAACTTTAGCGAACTCAACAAACATAACAAATCACACTTGAGACTTTATTTATTTGGAAAAATAATGCAACAATATAGAAAAAAGGGGGAAAGTTTTCAAATTTTTCATATCTGAAAAATGAGGCCAAGCCTCTAAATTTATAGACAAAAAGAAGATAATATGGAAAAGTGTAATCTAAAACGGTGACTCTTCCATTTTGCATTCACACCCTTTAAAGAAAAAACCCTAACATAAAGTATTGTGTAACAGATATAACCTTTTTCTTTTTTACGATAATATTATAGTGTAACAATTATAACAGGCGAAATTACTGTAACAAAGAGAAGCAGCAGAACATCAGCTTGAAAAGGTCCAAAATCAAAAAGAAACTACACGAAGCCCACTATTGTTTAATAAAGTCAGAGACAGCAAATTCAACAAAGTTTTCCTCTTTATAGATCCACCTGAGCCATCCCAATGTATCAATTGGTGCTTAATAAAAGCTTCACAATTTTTTGCCAAGTGAAAATATGGTAATTAGCAAATCATCAATTCACAAAACTGAGCTCAATTATCCTCGTCGGAACCGGGTCGTACAGATTGCTCAAATTCTGAATCCATTATCACACCATCCATAACATGTACAACAATCTTCCCACTTCTCAGATCCACAATTTCCGACGCAATTCTATTCACTATTAATGACCCTTCTGAATCTTTCGATATATACAGTATATATCCCGATATAGAATCATAATCAATCTCCTTCCCCAACTGTACATCATCCGAGTAAATCGCTCTCGGCACAGCTGAAAAACCCAGTACACGAGTTAGTATTGCATACGTATCGTTCCCCTTCTCCCCCACCAAATCATTGGGACCCAAACCCAGATCCCGCTCGAATGCTTTTTCAGATGGCAAAAATAAAGTGAACCCCAAATCGCGAGGTAACATTCCGATCACCATTTCGCCCAACTTCCCTATTGCTCCTGCTGCTGTTGGATTCATCTTCACTTTCTTAACTCCTGATGAATTGATTGCATTACTAGTTCCTACTGGTATTTCGTGAAGTTTAAGTACAGAAAGACACAGAACGAAAGTAAAAACAGTAGACACTAGAACGCATACGAATTTGATTGGATCCTTGGGAAAATGACCTCGTCGTTTCATTTTCTGGTGATACTGTTGTCAAACTAAAGAGTACATTCTGTGACTCCTTTCATCAAAATAGTTAATATGCATTTACATATAGCGTTCCATCAGGAAAAGGAAAAAGAAATCAAAGAGGAGATTTTTCAATTATCTCTCCTAGTTTTTTCAATTACCTGAAGAAGGGGAAGCTTGGAACCCTTGGACAATTCAAATGGAAAATATCTTCTCTAACAAATTTGGAGTACTACTGGTGGTGCTCATTTCAGCGAGTTAATTAACCCTGCTGTTTTTTCTTTTTCTTTTTTGCCTTTCCTTCATTACAGCGAAACGACGTGGTTCTTAAGATATCTACTTTTCTCGGGGAAACTCCTTGTTTTTTTTTTAAATTACTTTTCTATTAATAGTAGTACATTTGTGTGAAAGTTATTGCTCGTTAAAGTTTCCACTATAAACGTTAAAGCAACCGTTGACTTAACTAGAGTGGAGATTGATTTTATTTTCACTTAGTGTTCGAAAATTATATTTTTAAAAAGTTCGGAAAACAATTTTGAAAAAAAAATTTAGGTTGGATTAGTTTTTAAGAAAACTAGTATTAGAACACGTTCGATATGCGAATGGTAAAAGAAAATATCAGAACGATAATATTGTTCTTAATTATTTGCTCATTTGAATGCTATGAAAGTATGGTAAATTTACTACATAAATACATAACTATGGTCAAGGATGCTGAATTTAAAAGGTAGCCATCTCAAACTCAAAAATAACATTGTTTCTAATCGTGTACTTTAGGAACCTTAACTGGAATGCTGTGGCTTAAAGGCTGGAGTATTGATTCCTATCTTTTCCATTTTACATGGGTAATTTTAATATCTCATTCATAAAACATATATCAGACGTTTGAAGTTTCACAAACACAAGTAGATACGGAAATCTTAACTACATAAAGACACTTATTCAACTCTTGATTCATTCACTTAACTCACATATAACATTCAAAAGTTCCTTCTCATTATTCTGTGAATGATATAACAACATAAACGTTCAAATACGATATTTCAAAACTTTTCAGTAGCTCTTCTAATGTCAGTCAAGTCGATAACATAAAAAGTCAAGTAACTTTAGATTATAAATCATCATTGATCTGGCTTCAAATTATAAATCATCATTGATCTGGCTCACATCAAGCGTAGAACTTTCTGCAACTTTTAAGAGAAGAGCTGGCTAAAGTGTGAAGCCGTGCCTTGTTCATTTTCCAATAAGATACTCCCTCTGTTCCATGTAAACCTATTTCTTTTTTGGTCCGTTCCAAAAGAATGACTCCTTTCTAAATTTGAAAATAATTTAGCTTAGACTTTCAATTCTACCCTTAATGAGAAGCTTTTATAACTACACAAATACTCTGGCATGTTTACCACCACAAGTTTCAAAAAAATTATTGCCATACAAATATTCTGACTAGTTTAGGATCACAAATACCGAAAGTCTTTATTTTTTTCTTAAACTCCGTGTCTAGTCAAACAATTTCACATAAATTGAAACAGAGGGAGTAATCATTTAACTACACAAATCAGAAACTGGAAGATGCGAGTGTGTCATAGATACAATAATTTTCCTTTTAAGCATATCATTATCTTGGTAATGATGAAGAACAATCAAATACCGATTGGACCTTGATCATGGAGGCAATTCTGTCCACATGAATAATGAGCAAATCCAACAAACAAACAATAATAATTACTACGCCTCAGACCCAAAAAGTACGAAAAAATTAAAGAGAATGAGCGAAAAAGAACAAATGATGAACTAACAGAAAAACAAAGATAGAACTGATGGTATCGTCCCCATTAAAGTCAGCCAAATTTCTTTATTGACTTTACATAAGTAGGTTAGCACTTGTGTAACCTACTTATGTGATTGTTATATTAAATTATTTTGATGTAATTTTTATTGACTTTATTGTTGTCTTTGAACTATTGTTGCCTTACATGATGGAAAGATATTGGTCGAAAATGCTCTTTGAGAGAGCCACTTCTAGTTCAAAGACAACAATATTTTCTAAGGCAAATCAATTTTTTCTAAGGCTCCACTTTTTTCAGGGGGAGCTTAGCTCTTTGAGCGAGCCATAAATAGACAACATATACTCTGTTGCATTCATCTTAAATAGTTTCCTCAAAGCCCTAGACAATATATTGGTCGAAAATGCTTAAATTTTTGTCTTTTTTCACGTAAAGTCTCCTAACTCTAGCACCAACTTGCTCTGTGTATTCTAGTAAAAGAGGCATTAGACATTATGTTAGAGTGTGACCAGTAAAAATTGTTTACCCTTAAAATCGGATAACAATTGAATTTGTTCGTAGAGCTAAGGATCCGTAAATTAGTTTGATACCAAATGAAAGTATGCTGTAAGTAATTAGAGTATTATAAGAGAGATAGAGCAATCAAACCGTAAATATATGATAATTAACGATGAATCGTAAGCGATGGAATAGTATTTCGACAAACAGTAATAGAGAGCTTAATATTGAGTAAAGATGATAAGGAATGATAAAAGTGAACTGCCTTGTATGATGAGAAAATAAGTCGTGCCCCTCAATGAAGGGTCTCTGCCTCTTTTATAGGCAAGTGTAAGAGTCATAATAAAAGCAGGGAACTAATTACAAGGAAAAACCCCATTGGGGAACTGATTACAAGGAAAACCCCATTAATTACGAGATTTAATACCCTTAAATGATGGCATAACGGCCATAATGGTTGAGATAATTAATTCTGGCGAAATATCTGATGATTGGCTAGATATTCGGGTCGGAGCCGGTCCTCGATCACGAAGTGTTTCTCGACCGACTATATCGATCGTCTCATCTCGGTCGCTCCATCCCACGTGCCTGACCTTTTGATCTCGAACCGGGGGGCCGACTTCATATTATCTTCGACCCGCCTTCACTTAATGGTATTCGATCCGACTTTACCTGATTGTACCCGATCCGACTTCACCTAGACGGTCCGACCCAATACAAATAGCCCCCTCGTTTATTGGAGAGTAAGGACAAGAAACGATATGAGCTATCCAACCTAGGGCTTATCAACCAGGTGATCGATACTACCACATAACGTGTCGCGGAAACTCATCTGTCAAAATCACTTACCCCCAAAAAGATTCTATATATGACGGCAGTGCAATGACGCGCACAACCGCCGACGTAGGCAATCATTACCCGCTTTTTTGCAGAACCTAGTACTTTTCCATCGCATTAAATGCGTGCATTTAATGCCGCATACCTCGTGCTTTGTGCAACCGCTTTTTGAAAAAGTATAAATACTTCGTTCTCCTTTAGGTTAGTCCGTTTGTCTTCACGTATTAACTCACTTTGTCTTCTCATATTAACTCATTCTGTCTTCGCACATTAACTCACTTTGTCTCTTTCGAATCTCTTCTGAGTAGACTGTTCATCTATCTTCATCGCAAAACTTTCTGAATCTTTCTACTTCCTTCTACTTCCATGGCTAAAACATCTAAGTCGGTTCCCTTAAGACAATCATCCCCTGCTCAGCCTGTTGAAGAGGCTGAGCCCATCAGTATTGAAGAGACTATGGAACCTCCATTGAAGGCCTTCATACCAACGGGATGTTATATAGGCACTGACTTTAAAGTCGAGAAGCCGTCTTCTGTACCCGATCGGGGTGAACCGGTTTCAGATTATATTAGTTCCATCACCCCACGACACCTTGACAGGGTTAAGGCCGATTGTCATTGGGATGACAAAGAAATAATAATACCTTCCCCTAACGAGTCCATAACCACATACGTAGAGGGATATATTAGTGTATACACTTATCCATTCACATTAGGGCATGTAGATCCTATGATTGTGGAATTTTGTAGGAGGTATCAAGTTAATTTAGCTCAAATACATCCCTCCGTATGGCGTATAATCTACCTTTTTCGTGTCTTTATAGATAAGGTCGAGGGGGGGCATCCTTTTACCCTCGATCATCTACTCAGGCTGTACAGTCCCCGAATGTTCTGAGGGGGACTGATCAAGTTAGCTCGTCGGGCCAGTAAGGCCCCGTTTTCAAGCATAGATGAAGACAGGGACCGAGGTTGGATGAGCCGATATGTTCGGATTAAGACCTCCGATCTGATCCCTGCTGATAGCATGCCATTTCCCGAGAAGTGGAACTTGACACGTAAGTCTTCTTCTATTTGACCTTCGCATTATCGATTCCCATCGTATAACACGTTATACCATTTTGAGCAGTCGTTCGTCAATCACCGGCCGGGATCAATGACCTTAAGGATTGGGTCAGAAAAATCGTGGCCCAAAGATCATATTCTGAACGGGCTTGGAGGGAGATATCGAAAGGCCTCTGGGAGGCTAAGAACCATGGTAAGCTTTATTTTGTATTCATATTTCCAAGAACAACTGATACCGATATTCACGTTTTATAACTCACGTATTACAGGCCTTTCAAAAGATGTCGAGTTGAGGTCGGCTGCTGTTAGCGGGACGGTTCCTCGTCCCCTTCCCGCATCGGAGAAGGAGGGAGGAAAGAAAAGAACAAGGGCTCCTGATCATGCCGAGCCCAAGAAAAAGAAGAGGAAGAAAATGGCGGCTCGGAAGGCCAAAACCCCCGATGCCACTGCCGAAATAAGTGAGGACTTCGATAAGGCAGGGAGTCCTAAACATAATAAAAGCCCTCGGGAAGTCCCCGGGCCTACAGCTGAGGGAACCGGTACCTCCCCTGAGATCGGTGTCGAAAAGGAGGCAAGAACTGAAGATCGAGCCAGTGTGCAAAGTTCGGCGCAAAATCCTTCGGATATTCCCGAAGTGGTGCATTCCCCATCCTTCTCGGAGACATCCCGGGACGGCGGAACTCATAGGCCGGGCAAGGTACCGGTCACAGCGAGAAACCTTGAGGAATTCTTTGATGGGGGTGCCATCGGCCTATACTTTCGGCCTCGAGATCCCTCGAAGGAGACCCCCGGCAGAATCGAGTGCGTCTCCAGCCGGTATCAAGTTGGTGGATAAATTTCCCGCACCGAGCTTGAATCCGGAAAGAAGTTGGATGATAACCCTTGCTATCCCCGAAGATGCCCGAGCATTAGGCCCACCGGTAGGCATAGAAAGCTATCTCCACGGTTTGGTGACTGAAGAGGATCGAGCCGCCATGAACGCCGTGGACTGGGCTTGCCTGCTTAACGAATCCCAGGAAGCACTGAACAAAGTAAGGATCCTTTTATTCCTCTTTGATTATACTAAGCACTTTAACTCTTACTTCCAAACTGAAAATCTTTTGTTTGAATTTTTCACAGTCTTCGGTGCTTAACCATGAAGTGTTCCTTCGCATCAAAGAAGGAATGGAACTAGAGTGGGAGCGACGCAGTCGGCTTGAGAACGAACTGGCAAAACTCCGGACCGATTTATCGGGCGCAAGAAAAGAACGTTCCTCTTGCATTGAACGGTTGAAACAAATGGACACCCGGTTAGATCAGCTTCGATCCGAGCTAAGTGAGGCCAAAGCCGAGGCAAGCAGCTGGAGAATTAAGACAGAGCTTTTAACCGCAGAGACGACGACCCTTCGGGAACGAGTCTCGATAGCTTAGGAAACAATCAAGACCTTGACCAAGGACAAAGAGTATTATCATGCTCAAGTTGAATCATCCAAGCTAGAATTGGCGGCCCTGACTAACCGGCTTCAGGAAGCAAAGTTGGAAAATGCCGCCAACAAAGCCAAAGCAGATGATTTGATAGCTCAGTATAGAGCCGATGCGGAGGTGGCCCAACAACAATTGATGGCGCTAACTGAATATACCCAATGCCAGACTCGTCTTAATGTGCTCGAGGAGCTTCAAGCCCGTGGCTTCAAGTTGTCTTCGGATATCGAAGAGGAAACTAAAAAAGAAGAAGAGATGAGGAGAAAAATGTTTCCCGAAGAATTCGAAGATGGCTCCGATTGACGCTACCTTGCTTGTTGTAGTTCGGATGATGTTATAGCCCCACCTTTGTATGACGATTTTTGTGAAATATATTTTCAAGTTTGTTTTTCTTTGACTCTTGTGCATCTGCATATATTGTTTTGTCATAAATTGTGACCGAGTAAAGAGTAAACCCATCTTTGGCCCTGAAATAAAATCAAAAATGCATTAACACTTTGATTAGGCCTTAGCCTTGTTTGAAGTGATAACCGACTTGGCCTTGGCCTTATTCATAGTGATCGACCAAGCTATCGTTTGCTTCGTTTTCAACCGTTACACTCGTAAGAATCGAGGTCGTGTCTTAGCAAAATATTGGTCCCTTATAAAATAAGTTTGGTCTTAACTTTAATTCGAGGTCCTGCTTTTTCGGGCTTCGATCGAATAAGAGTTTTCGAGTTGATCCGGCCTTAGCTGCGAATCGGTTTGACCGAGTAAGAATTTCTCATTGAACTCGCCCTTAGCCGTAAACCGGAATTGACCATATCGGTCTTATTTTCCTTTAAGTTGATCCGGCCTTAGCCGCGAATCGGTTTGACCGAATAAGAATTTCTCATTGAACTCGGCCTTAGCCGTAAACCGGAATTGACCATATCGGTCTTATTTTCCTTTAAGTTGATCCAGCCTTAGCCGCGAATCAGTTTGACCGAATAAGAATCTCTCATCGAACTCGGCCTTAGCCGTAAACCAGGATTAACCGAATCGGTCTTATTTCCCTTTAAGTTGATCCGGCCTTAGCCGCGAATCGGTTTCGGGATTATGCCTAGTTAGGTCTTATTTCCCTTAGTCTCGATGCATTCCTTTCTTTACTATCAGTTATAGCAAGACTAAAAAGAAAAGCCCTTAGGCTTGATATCGCAACATAAATATGAGCATCAAATGACCTTGTTAATATTGGTGTAAATGTACATCTTTGTTGGTCGGAGGCGAGTCATATCGTTCTATTCGGGTACGGCTCCTTCGGCTGTTTGACCCTTACATTGATTCCTAGCGATCTTCTACTTCAGCCCCTCGAAATAGATGTGAACAAAGTCAATGTAGGTAAAGTTTAACATACTAGCACGGTATACATGCTGCCTCATTAAAAACCTTGCCGAAAAACCCAAATTGGGATAAAACCGGACGAAGGGAAAAAGAGTGCAGCGCGTGCTTTCAGCCTTTACGTTTGGTGATCCTTTATCCGAGGTAGATTTGTCCTGCATAGGTTAGTGTCGATAAAGAGATGAAAATAAAGCATAAAAAAGGGGAAAATAAGATACCTTAACAATAGTATTTCCTCAAATGGCTCACATTCCAGTTGCTTGGCAGCTCTTTACCGTCCAAAGTCCCTAGCTTGTAGGATCCCTTCCCGGTGATCTTCAGTACAGTGTAGGGACCTTCCCAGTTTGGTCCCAATTTCCCCTCGTTAGGGTCTCGAGTATTGAGGGTGGTCCTTCTGAGCACTAAGTCCCCTGTATTGAAGTGTCGAAGTCGAGTTCTACGATTGTAGTACCTCTCGATTCTTTGCTTTTGAGCTGCCAACCGAACTAAGGCAGCCTCTCTTCTTTCATCCAAGAGTTCTAGGCAAGTGTTCATAGCCTCTTGGTTGGATTTTTCGGTCGCATATTGGAATCTGACGCTCGGTTCGCCCACCTCGACCGGAATCAAAGCTTCGGCTCCGTAAACTAAAGAAAAAGGCGTGGCTCCAGTACTAGTTTTTTCAGATGTTCGATATGCCCATAAAATTTCGGGCAGCATCTCTCTCCATCTTCCTTTGGCGTCGACTAATCTTTTCTTCAGATTTTGAAGTATAGTCTTATTGGTTGATTCCGCTGGGATGGTAAGGAGTAGATAATATTCTTTTGATTTTGTTATCTTCGAAAAATTTGGTTATCCTGCTACCGACGAACTGCTTTCCATTGTCGCACACTATCTCGGAAGGCATCCCAAATCGGCAGATGACGTGATCCCAAATGAAATCGATTACTTATTTCTCTCTGACCTTCTCATAAGCCTGCGCTTCTACCCATTTAGAGAAATAGTCAGTGACAAAGAGGATAAATTGAGCCTTACCTGAAGCTCGAGGGAGCGGTCCTACTATATCCATCCCCCATTTCATGAACGGCCATGGTGACAAAACCGAGTGTAATGTTTCGGCTGGCTGATGGATGATCGGTGCATGTCTTTGACATCTATCGCATTTGTGCACGAACTCCTTTGCATCTTTTTCCATGTCGACCCAATAATAGCCGGCTCGGATCACCTTCCGTACCAGTGAATCAGAGCCCGAATGGTTGCCGCAAGCTCCTTCGTGTATCTCTTTCAGGATGTATTCTGTATCCCCTGGGCCGAGACATATAGCTAAGGGTCCTCCAAAAGTTCTCCTGTAAAGGGTTCCGTCACCGGCCAAGCAAAACAGGGCTGCCTTTGTACGCAAAGCTCTCGACTCTTTGGGATCGTGTGGAACCTTGCCCGACTGAGGTATTCTATGTACTTGTTCCTCCAATCCCACGTCAAGCTTGTCGAGTTGACCTCAGCGTGCCCTTCTTCGACCACCAATCTCATCAACTGTACGACCTTTTCGGAGTTGATCTCTTCATCGTCGACCGTTGATCCTAGGTTTGCGAGAGCGTCGGCTTCGCTATTTTGTTCCCGGGGAATATGCTGCAAAGTCCACTCCTTGAATCTGTGTAAAGTGATTTGAAGTTTGTCTACATACCTTTGCATACGGCTTTCCCTGACTTCGAACGTCCTGTTCACTTGATTGACCACAAGTAGAGAGTCGCATTTGGCCTCGATTATCTCCGCCCCAAGGTTCTTGGCCAGTTCGAGACCTGCAATCATAGCCTCATACTCGGCTTCATTGTTAGTCAATTTTACGGTTTTGATGGATTGCCTGATCGTATTTTCGGTCAGAGGTTTTAAAATGATACCTAAACCCTATCCTTTCGAAATCGAAGCCCCGTCAGTGAACAGAGTCCACACTCCCGAAGGAGTCCCCGATGCAGTCATGAGTTCCTTTTCGACTTGGGGAATAAGCGACGGCGTGAAGTCGGCGATAAAATCAGCCAGTACTTGTGATTTTATCGAGGTTTGAGGTCGATACTGGATATCGTACTCGCTGACCTCGATGGCCCATTTGGCCAGTCGGCCCGAAAGCTCGGGCTTATGCACGACATTCCTAAGTGGGTAAGTTGTCACTACGCATATCGGATGACTCTGAAAATATGGCTTTAACTTTCTAGAAGCACTTAACAAGGCTAGAGCCAGTTTTTCTAAGTGCGGATACCTAGTTTTAGCTTCCCCTAATGTTCTACTAACATAATATATGGGGAACTAGGTACCCTGTTCTTCTCGAACCAAGACCCCGCTCACTGCTATCTCCGATACAGCGAGATAAAGGTATAATAGCTCGCGCATTTTTGGCATATGTAATAAGGGTGGACTAGAAAGGTACCTCTTAAGTTCTTCCAAAGCGTGTTGGCATTCCGGTCCCCATGAAAATTTGTTCTTCTTCTTTAGTAGGTTGAAGAACTGGGGGCTTCTGTCTGATGACCGGGAT
>MCJB01019612.1:58678-95862 GCA_002018475.1 Nicotiana obtusifolia | reverse complement strand
TACTTAAAACATCTGAGCCGCAATGCATCATCAGAAACATTATTCTGCTTGTGCGTTGTGCAAACACCCAAGAAGTTCCTGAGGTGCTGGGTCGGATCATCATCAGTAGTATTTCTGAAATATCCCTCAGCTTTTAGCATCAAAATCAGCCCATGTTCTACTTTGAATGTAGCAGCACCTACAGCTGGAGGTACTATAGCATTATTATCTTCAATGTATTCCTCAATGTCGGCAAACGGATTCTCTTCGTTTGCCACATCCACATCATCTATATGCTCTGCCATATTTTCCTGCCTACAACCACCAAAATAAACAACGTGCAATCAAGTGGAAGACTTATAGCAAAATATACACTAATCAGAAATTTCAAAACCGTATTCCCCGGCAACGGCGCCAAAATTTGATCCGCTCAAATTACACCTTAATAATAGTGTAAGTGATCGATGTCAAATATAGTAAACCAACTAGGTTGGGGTCGAATCCCACAGGGAATAGGCGTGAAACAAATATCTGATTAACGTAATATTTCACTTAGTCTTAATTCGATCAAGTAACAAAATAAAATAAATTGATGTTGAGTACGTAAAGAAAATTAAACTAATAATTGCAGCTTGAAAATAATAATTGAATAAATGTATGAAGTCGAGATACCAAGGTTGTGCTCCCCCTAATGTAGTAGAATGTATTGATATTGATATTAATTTTTGCTCTTGATATGCAATTGGTTCTTAGAAGAGTGATACCCGATATTTTCCAATATTTAGATAACGTATCCTCTTATGATTCTCCCGAATACATTAGAGTCGAAATTACGAATACCCAATCATTCGCCGACTTAATATCCTCTTATTCCTAAGTGATTTTGGCACCCGTTAATGTTTGCAGCCACTAACGATTTAATTATGAACGAGAAAATAACCATCAAGATTCTTTCGAAATTGGAAGCAATATCAATTATTCAATAACATTCCACCCATCTAGGGTTCACAACCTCAGTATTAAAATTTAGCTACACATATTGAAAACTAAAGAACAATTAATAAAAGTTGAATTCATCTTACAACAATATGGATTTCCAAGTTTTGATCACCCAAAAATCTCTCCCAATTTGAAAATAACCAAAAGTACTATTTTGCACTTTGAAATCTGACCAGCCTCCTTGCACATAACCCTAGAGAGGCTATTTATAGAGGCCCAAAAATCGAGGCGAACTAAAATAACTTCTGGCCGACTTTTCCGTCTGCGATCGCATTCCTGTCGCATAACAGGAATGCGGTCCGCATAATCGTCATCTTGCGTCGCAAACTTCACCAACACTTCTCCTTCCTATCGCATTTCAGAATGCGGTCCGCAGGATGATTCTGCGATCGCAGAATGCGATCGCGATTCCCTTATATTTTCCACCTCAAACTTTGTCCGTGTCTGCTATGAGAATGCGATTAGCATTTCCATTCTGCGGTCGCATTGTTGACAACTTTCTTACTTTAACTTAGGCTTGAAGTTCTGCCCGACTTTGCGATCAAGTTTCCAATTCTGCGGCTCGCATATCCACTTTGCGGTCGCAGAATTGCTTCTGCTGTATTGTTGATATCTTTTCTTGCCTTTTGAACGGTTTTGGACTACTTTTCACGCTTTTGGGTTTCTTTCATCCATGTACTGAAATTACTCGAAAACTAAGTAAATATCATGATAATTAGCAAGTGGAACAAGCAATTTCTAATCAAATAGTATCAATATGTGCCGAAATTTCCCGGCACATCACGATATCGGAGTAGACAAGTATTTACATTTTTGCGAGATTGCACAAGCAGCTCCTATTGGGACCCACTTAGGTTGTGAACAACCCTTGAACATTTTAAAGTTGTTGGAACGCTCCTTTTTGTTCATGTTCGACCAAGGACAGATCCCAAACTTTCTTAACAACTCTCTAAAAGTTCTCCAAGGTTCCAAGTCGAATCCAAGGTAGTTTTACCTAAAGCTAACCTCCAAGGTTATCTTAAGTGAAGAAGATAGTCTCTCTGGTGTTTTGAGGTCATTAAGGGTGCTTCTAAGCTAGGGAAAGCTTTGGTTCGAGTTTGTTCTAATTATTTAAGGTAAGTATAACACCCTATTTCTTGAGCTTAAGCTTATCTATCTGTTGCTTAATTTATTTGGATGAATAATTACAAGACAGAACTTGAAGTTGTGTAACACGTTGTTACACTCCCATGTTTTCGTACGTGAGAGAACGTTGTAAGTCAAGAAGAGAATAGTGGTGTCATTGAGGATAGTTGTGGGTCTTGTTTGGCTGAAATTTTGGGTTTTTCTACTAGTTAAGGTGAGTATAACAACCTCCTACTTTTGCTTGAAGTTGTTTGTATGTTGGTTGCATCATTTGAATACTATACTACAAGAGGAGACTTGAAATAGTTTAAGATGATATTATTTTTAATGGATGGTTTTGGAAAGGTTATTTCCATGAGCATTAAATGATTGAAAACCTTGGGAAATGACTTTCTTATGATGTTGTTATTATAAATATATTGTCTACATGCCGAAGTTACTATTGGTACTGTGAATATGAAGAGAAAGGACAATATAATAATAATGGAAATTTGTACATGTTGTTGTTGGATTGTTGGGCTGTTTGAGGGTGAATTGGGAGATGAATAGGAGGTTAGAAGTCCCCCACATTGTACTTAATATCATGTTGGGTATGTCATTAAGTTAATGAGTAAATGTCATTGCGGTTAAAGGGTTCAAACGGGATTCAATCCGAACTTGCAATTTGTCGAGTTAATTAGTAGTTTCGTTGGTGATGTTTTATGCACTTGCTATTGTGTAGCTTGATTTGTGTTGTGGTGCTGAAAGTATATAGATGAATGTTCTATGGGTTCTTGTTGGTTTATGGACTTGGGAAAGCAAGGAAAATAGGGGAGATGCTTCCCATTTTAATATATAATAAGCTTGTTGTTCGTTTTACGATAGTAGCATCTTCCAAGCTTAACGGTAGCATTACTATCGTTGTTGTAGATTGAAGTGCAATGAGAAGAGTTCAACATGGTTATTAGATGGATTGTAATAAGGTATGTCAAGGCTAAACCTTCCCTTCATTTTGGCATGATTTTGTAACTACATGCATTTGATAACGAGACATAAAGAAACTTCCTGAATTTACGTACATTATATTAGTCTCCATAAGCTATAGTATTCTTCCTTATCAGGACATTATATTCAGTTAAATATTGTATTCTTTCAGACAAGAGAGCAGAGAGTCTCTCTCTCTCTCTCTCTATATATATATATATATAGAGAGAGAGAGAGAGTATTATCGTATTTTCACCACCACCGAGCTATAATCGGTGGGCAGGCCCCTATTGGGCAACCTCAAATCAGATGGTAAGTTATATGCCGAGCCTACTGTGGCCAAGCGCCTATGAGCGAGCCCACAATGGCTGAGATACCGAGCCTAGTGTGTCTAGGCGCCTATGAGCTAGCCTACTACGGTAGAGCAGTTACACGAACCGAGCCTTATAGGGCCGGACAACTATTTTACGTACTATATTGAGAGAGTTGAGTCAGTATTAGCAGGTAACTATTTCTTCTAATCATCTTTGACTCCCAGTTACTTTCAGTATTATATTGCCTTACATACTTGGTACATTATTTCATACTGACATCCCTTTTTTGGGGACGCTACATTCATACCTGCAGATTCATATAGACAGACGAGTAGACCTCCTCAGTATGTGCTCTCCGAGTTTAGCTTGATCGGTAAGCTCCATGTCCTTAGGAGTTGTGGGGTCTAGTGTTTTGAGTAAATATTATTTGGGTAGGTCGGGGCCCTGTTTTGACCACATTACATCCATCAATGGAGGCTTATAGACATATCTTGTCAATCAATGCAGTACGTTGGGCTTGTAAACCTTGTATGAATATTATTTTTAGGTTTGTCAGCAGTAATGACGGCCTTGCTGGCCAGCTTTATATTAATGTTCAGTTAGGGCTAGTATCCATTCAGTTTTATATTTTGTTTCATAAATTGTCCTGCAATGTGGCCCTATGGCCAAAGTATCACATTGTTTGTTCCCTCAGCCTCAGGTTGGTACGCTCGATCAAGTGAGGCACCGGGTGCCGGTCTCGCCTCCCCATGTTTGGGCCGTGCTAAACTTGGTATCAGAGCAGTTCTATCCTAGGGAGTCCACCAGCCGTGCCTAGTAGAGCCTTGTTTATAGATGTGTTGTGCACCACACTATATAAACAAAAAGCTAAAGGCATTTAGCAGTCTGTTACCCTTCTTTCAAATCCAAATCGTGCTATAGAGCTGAGTCATATGAGTTTGACTCAGGACTTATGTTTGCTAATGATATAGAGATGTTTGCAATTAGAAAGATTACACCTAGCTAGAGGGCTAAGACAACAACAGGTAAGGGCACTAATCGAGAGAGAGTTCTTGATGACGTGGCATTGTTTCAGGCCCTATCTAATCATGCATACCAGATATGCAAATTTCCAGCTTAAGACCTTAATATGGGAATATCCAACGCACCCTGCGAATAACAGGCTACGAGAGTATCACAAGGTAAAAGTATAAGTTTTAACAGGTAATAGAATCAAGGTCAATGAGAGCAAGAGGTAGCCAGTTAGTGAAGATTGTCAGTATTAACAATTTAGGCAGAGAAATATAAGCATTTTCAGTTACCTTCAACAGTAACAAAGGTAAGTATAATTGGCCACACCCATCTCAGTTATGCCTTATGGGAGCTAACATATATAGTTTAAGAGAAAGATGGGGTAGTAGGATCCAGCTGAGGTTAGTGTAACCCAAAATGGTGGATGGATTGTAAGCGTTAACTAACATTCCCGAAGAATATTTCAGACGTGGTAATAGTTCTCCAGTGAGACATACAGGTGGTGCACTCTAGAACAGTACTGTTAGATATGAATACTACAATGTTCATAAAATTTAGAAGATAGGCACTGGCATCCTATAAGGGATAAATATTTACCTTAGTATGACTCCCATCCCTAGTAAAGAGAGAATGTTAGGCAACCCAAAGAGCCAGTGAGATGGAGCAAGTGGAGCTAAGAAAGAATATTTCGTTGAAGTTTTCAGAATAAGGTAATAGGAAAAAAAATTAGCAGGATACTAAGAAGAGATTAATTGAAGTATTATGAGTAAGATGTGATAAATGGGTGATAACAGTAAATCAAGATATGGCGGTATGACAGAGTCTATAGTTAAGTGAAAGAAAATACAAGAGGAGACAAACCTTGAGACAATCCATTTCGAGAAATGAGTTGGTGCCTCTAATGTGATTACCATAAGGCTAAGTTGGACCCCCCGGAGTAATAAAAATTAGTATGGGCTAGTAAATAAAGTAAAATCAAAATGAATTAGGGACGAGAGGATTTGATAATAGGCGACATCGTGGGAATTTCAGAGACCGTGTTCTGGAAATAATAGAATGGACGATAGAAGAATAACCTTTAAAGCTCAGTCAGGAAGACGCCTTCATTTAGCAAGCGTTGTGAGCAAAGTTAATCTTAAGGGACTAAGTGTACCGGTTACACTAGGTGTCTCTCTTGTACCTAAGAAATTTAGTTATCACTGGTACAGAAGGGTTACTGCAAGGCAGGTAAGGGTCGTTGAAATTATGGAAAGTCGCCGAAGATGAAGAGGTAAAATATCCGCATCTAATACTTCAGAGTAAATGCTAGCACTCCCTTAAAGAGGGGAAGATTGTGTGATATGGTATTAAGTTTGAGTTAAGTGGTTCAGGTAACTATGGAGTGGTAAAGGAAGAATGCTATAAAAGTGTGAAAGGGACAAGATATTACTTATTCAAATCCTACATAAATGTTATGACACTATAACACAAGCACATCACCGGGAAGAGGCAATAAGGGTTCCCGGCCAGGATGTCCTAGATAAATAAGTTGAATGGACACTTGATACATAAAGAGTTAGTGCGAATGGTAAGTTAAGACAAAGGACATAACTTAAGAGAGATTAGGCGGAATATAAATATGAGAATGGACCAGCACGTAGCTAGTAGTTGATTCAGGAAGAGCGTAGCTATGGCTAAACAAGAGGTCATAGATAAATCAGCAGATCTTTCAAGATAAACGTAGTGAACCCCAACATGGGGAATTCAATCTAGCAGCTATGACATTGTGATACTTGAGAAATATTAACATATTCAGATAGGAGTTGGGGTAGTTAACGGGTATCGTATAAGTGTTACGAAAATAAAAGAGTATGCCACTAGGATACAGTCAAAGTTTTATTTTAGAAGCAACCCTACAAGCACAATAGATGTAAGTAACTAAGAGTAATTATAGGCAAGTAAGAAACTCAAAAATTCCTTCGGGTATACGATGTAATAAACTCGCAGATTTGCGCTAGTCATAGGATCTCCTCTATGTACCACAACAAAAGACTAGTTGCGGAAATAAGGAAGACGGCTTCAACATAAGCATAATAACCTGGAGAAGAAATGATCTTGTAACAACAGTCTCACTACGACATTGTATGCACTCCATAAGAAAGTGGCCCCTATCATGGCTAATGAAAGGGAAGTAAAAATCAAAAGTGATAATTTAAATCATATGAGTTATAAGAAATTCCAGTATTTATGGGCTCCAAGATAAGCCAAGCACTCATGCAACAAGTGGAAGAACAACCAAGAAAAGTAGTTGCTTACGTTTAAAGATAGACGAGAAGGTACAAAAGGAATTATTTCGATGTATGGCCTAGAGTTAATTACGCTACGTCAGCACTTAAGATTTCAAAGTATTATCCATGCAGCATATATGTTGACATTCTTACAGTTATAGGAGACTCCGGTGTAAGCTAAAAGAAATAATTGAGTCCACATCACAAGCAAAGGCTTGCATTGTTACAAGATTATAACATGGATGTTCCATAGCATCAACGAAGGACTAAAGTAATAAACAATACCCTGAGCCACAAATTGGAAGAAAACTTAAGCCTACATAAAGGCTATGAGAGAAGAGGAAGCTCGAGTGTTACAGTAGCTATGTAAATTGGGAGTGCGATTATTAGACCCAGATGATTATAGAAATCATGACTCAGAACATTACAGAATAACTCTTAATATTAGAGGTGCAAGTATTATAGTACAGCTGTAAGGCATGTGTGTGAATTCCACCTATGTGGTAGGGAGGGGATGAAAGCCACATAAGATGCGATGCGAGATTTAAAGGTAAGAAAGGTAAAGGTAAAGAAGGTTTGAGATGCTCAAATGCAGAAGGTTGTGAATAGTCCATACTTCATTTAGAGGGCTAAAAGCTTCGTCATTCAGTCCAGAAATAGACGTGGTGTCATCAAAAGCATATCTTCCAGTCTATGGTTTCTAGGTACCGATATGTCTACTTAAGAGAGTAAAGAAGAGTTAGAGACAACGTGATGCCGCGCTTGAGGTTCCAAAATAACATAAGGAAATCTATGGTGCTAACAAGTTAAAGGAAGGTTGCGAGTAGTATAAATTGATATGTGCAGGTCGCAAGCTAAAGTTTGGCACAGTGACAATGTTTTAGGTAGATAGGAGTAAGGATAATAAAAGGTGAGTGAGAAGGTGACAAGAATAGGTAAGGCCTTGGGATTAAGCCCATCAAAACAAGAGAGCAAATGATTTCTGTAAGTTATAGAAAGCTCAGCATAGCCTAAATAAACTCAGAGGAGTTTAAGACTAGGAGCATTTAGAAGAGATGGAATGCAGCCTCGGTTACGAATAAGGGTGTAATTTTCATGAATCCAACGCTAGAAATCCCATGGTACTTGCTAGACCGTAGTTCTTCATCTTGTGGCTATTTTGGAGGATTCTTCAAAGTGAAGTAACCTCAGATTTCATGTTGTTCTTGTTGATTAAGGTAAGAATCAATCCCTTCTTCATATATATTGGAGTTTCAAGGCGAACCACAAGTGTTTAAGCACCAGCTTGAACACCAAAAGTTGACTCAAGAAAAGAATACAACAACTATAGTGTTGTGGTGTAATTGAGGATAGTTGCGGGCCGTGTTTGGCTGAAATTTTGTGTTGCTTCTACTGGTTAAAGCGAACATAATAGCCTCCTACCTTAGCTTGAAGTTGTTTGTATGTTGGTTGCATTATTTGTGCACTATACTACAAGAGGATACTTGAAATAGTTTAAGATTTTATTGTTTTTAACAGACTATTTTGAAAAGGTTATTTCCATGAACTTTAAATGGATGGAAACTTGGGAAATGACTTTCTTATGATGTTGATATTATAAATATATTTTCTATATTACGAACTTACTGTTGGTTCTGTGAATATGAAGAGAAAGGACAACATAACAATAAGAAGTTGTACTTGTTGGATTGTTTTGGCTGTTTGAGGGTGAATTAGGAGATGAATAGAAGATTAGAAGTCTCCCCATTGTACTTAATATCATGCTGGGTATGTTGTTAATTTAATGAGTAAATGTCTTTGCGGTTAAAGGATTCAAAAAGGATTAAATCCGAGCTTGCCGTTTGTCATGTTAAATAGTTGTTTCGTTGGTAATGTTTTATGCACTTATTGTGTGGCTAGATTTGTGCTGTGGTGCTGAAAATATATAAGTGAAGGTTGTATGGGTTCTTGTTGGTTTATGGACTTGGGAAATCAAGGAAAATAGGGGAAATGTTGCCTGTTTTGATATAAAATAAACTTGTCGTTCGTTGTACAATAATTTTATCTTTCGTAGCTTAACGACAGCATTATTATTTTTGTTGTAGATTGAAGTGAGATGAGACAATTTCAACATGATTATTTGATAGAGTTTGATAAGGTATGTCAAGGCTAAACCTTTCCTTCATTATGGCATGATCTCGTAACTACATGAATTTGATAACTAAACATATAGAGAAGGTACTCCTGAATTTATGTACATTATCCTAGTCTCATAAGCTACAGTATTCTCCCTTATCGGGACTTTATATTCAGTTAAGTATTGTGTTCTTTCAATCAAAAAAACAAAGAATACACACACACACACACACACACACATAGAGTATTACAGAATTTTCACCACCACCGAGCTATAATCGGTGGGCAGGCCCCTATTGGGCAATCTCCAATCAGATGGTAAATGGTATCAGGACCTAGGAATTACATTGATAACAAATTAAGAAAGTATGTATTCAACATAGATCTTTTTATGGATATGGACACCCGAGACTCTAGTTTTAAAAATACTAGATTAGAAGAGGTAGATATACCTCAAAACTTAGATTTGTTAATAAAAGGGACCATTCCCCAAGGCCCCATTAAACAAATATATGATTTTGGATGGTTTGATAAACTGTCATCTAAATAGCTAATAAAAACGACAGAGCAATGTCTTGCTTTAAATTCTTCAGAACAGACTATTCATTTGTTAAACAATCGTGATATTGATGTTTATAGACATAAGTACAATTTTGCTCATATTGGTATGGTGCAAATTGCCTTCAAACCATTAACTCTTAAAGAGTTACCAGAGACTTTCTTGGCAGCTTTAAGAGATGCCAGAAATTTGAATTTTAGACAGTCTCTGATGGGTTCAATTGAATCTACGATGGCTTATAATCCCATATATTTCAATACCCAACCCAATTTACAATTATCTCTTTCATATGTTAATATTCTAGATACTTTAACTCTAAATGTTAAAACGCACGGTTATAACAATGAACCTGGATCTGAACTTATTTGCTTGTCATATAGCATTTAATATAAAATTTTGTCTACTCTAAATCCTCGCTGCAAACTGACAGATTCATCTAATCAGTCTATAATATTTGACACTAATTTCGGTAAATCCAAGGTCACCACCAGGAGACCTATCAGATGGGATGAAATTAATTTTTCCTCTACATGGATTTTAGACTCGGTAATATCTTCGGTCAACAAGTTGATACTGTTCTAATCATGATTATTCTCATATTTCTCAAACCCCAGAAGGGCAAATTTGTATTCAATTCGAAGATAATAAGTCTTTGACGCCTTATAGGCATTCCTTTACTAGCAGTATTAGGCTTTCTTTGCCTTCAACCCAATCTTATATTGCTCCAGTAGAACCAGTTTATGGTCCATCCAGGTCAAACCGAGCTGCTTCTTTGCATACAATTTCTACTGTTGATATTGATAAACGTGTAGAGCGTATAAAAATTGATAATAGAAACAATATAGTTCAGGATGATAATTCTTTATATAAGGATATTCCTTCTCAATCAGAAATAGATTTCGACCCCAATATTGTTTAATGATCCCTTAAAATATTGATTTTAGTCCAGGATCACTAGCCCGACAACGTATTCAGTCTGAATTCTCTGGTGATAAATGGAACCATTTTAGAACTTGGTTTTTTGACGCTTATAGTGATGGTGATAAAAGGAATATTTCCCAAGAATTCTATGAAATTTTTTCTTTGCATAACAAAGTGATGTACTTGGTTCCTTTGTTTATAACCACTTATGTGCCTTTATATGTTAAAGTTCTTGAATGAACTTACAAAGAAATCAGCGGACAGCTAGTAAAGGGTATGTACCCACCACAGGCATCATTTGTGTTGCCTAATAATACGGGCATAACATTTACTGCTTTTCAGAAATTTGTTAATGATGACGTGAGGACGATTAGCGCCACAGAAATTAATAAATTAAATTTTCAAAGCAGTTATATGTCTTTATATGTGAAAGTTTTAGGTGAGCATATTAGTTCACTAGATTCTAAGATAGGAGAACTAAGTAACTTATTTAAGAAAATTAGTACTCCAAAGGAAACCCCAATGATAGTAAGCTGTATATAGGTTATACCAGATTCAATTGCTTCTTCGAGAAAAACAGTGATAGATACGCCTATGCAAAGACCTGTTAAAATAGAAGGTTTTCACCTTAAGTCCAAAGCAGACTTAGAAATATTAGTGACTGACAAGTTAGCGAGTTTAAATTTAAAACCTTTAAAGATGGCCTTTGAATTTTCCGAGAATATCTTAGATTCTTCTAAAGACCAAAAGGAATTTATGTGGTCCGAGCTTAATAAGCTTAGGAAAACAAGTAGCAGATATGCTAGTGGAAGAAAGGGACTGGAACCTATTATTACCCAGACCAAGTCCATAAGATGTATTAGTGGAAGAATGGGACTGAAACCAGACTAACACCAGTTATAGTGGGGATGCCATTTATGAGTGGAACGTAGATGGACTAACTGATAGGCATATTAGCATC
Source organism: Nicotiana obtusifolia (assembly GCA_002018475.1). Lineage (NCBI taxonomy): Eukaryota > Viridiplantae > Streptophyta > Magnoliopsida > Solanales > Solanaceae > Nicotiana > Nicotiana obtusifolia. The sequence continues at coordinate 84,648 of MCJB01019612.1, read as the reverse complement.
TTAGTTCATAGGATGATGATGTATTCCACTATCTATGAAAATGAATATTTCCCTAGAATTCTATGAAATTTGTTCTATGCATAACAAAGTGATGTACTTTCTTCGGGAGATGATTTATGACTTAGGAGTATGATCAGAATTAGTTTTGGAGGTTCCGTGTAGAATTAGGCTTGAATTGGTAAAGTTAGAATTTGGCGATTTCCGGTTGATAGGCGAGATTTTGATCCGAGGGTCGGAATGGAATTCCGAAATTTGCTGTAGCCTCGATATGTGATTTATGACATGTGTGCAAAATTTTAGGTCATTCGGACGTGGTTTGGTCGGGATTAGATCAAAAGACCGATTTAGAAGATTATGAGATCCTTAGGCTTGAATCCGATGCGAATTTGACGTTATGATGTTGATTCGAACGTTCCGAAGGTTGGAACAAGTTTGAATAATGTTGTGGGACATGTTGGAGTGTTTGGTTTAAGTCCCGAGGGTCTCGAATGGATTTTGGATGGTTGATGGAGTTTAACTTTGGCATTTCAAGAATGTGTCGATGTCATATCTTCAAGAATAAGAGGTATAATATTATGAAAATGGACTCCAAATTCAGTTTAAATTGAAGCATTAGATTCGTATCGAAATTTCAGAGCCATAGCAAAAAGAATCGTCGAATTCGGACATCGTATGAGAAAGTTATGCCTATTTTCGTGTCAAGGAAAAAGTCTGCAGAATTGTCAAATCCGCGATCGCGGATTGACCGCGGATCAGCTATGCGAACCGCAGAATTGACAAGGAGGTCGCAAACTGAGGCAGAAAGGGTCTATAAGCGGGGGTTTTGGCCATTTTGGCCATTTTAACATATTTGGGGCTAGGGAGGTCGGATTGAGGCGATTTTTGAGGTAATTTTCAAGGAAAATATCGGGGTAAGTGTTCTGTATCATAAATCCTTCATAGATCATGATTCCATACTCCTTTACATCATGAATTCATGAATTTATGGAAGAAAAATAAGAATTTTTTTTCCAATCTTCCAAGAACGAAAATTTAAGATTTGAAAGTCAATCCGATGTTGGAATTCGACAAATTTTATATGGTTAAACTCGTGAGAAGATAAGGAACCCGTTGGGGTGAAAAGTACTGAATTTCGAGACGTGGGCCCGGAGCTCGAGTTTTGCTAATTTCGGGATTTCTTAGTAAATTCGATTGTTTTTGCTTGGGTTTTATTCCCTCAACATATTGTGACGTAATTATTCTGAATTTGGATAGATTCGACGCACGTAGAGGCCAATTCAAAGGGCAAAGGCGTCGCGGGCTAAGGATTTAGCCGGTTTGAGGTGAGTAATGATTGTAAATGATGCTCTGAGGGTTTGAAGCCCCGGATTGCACATCGTAGTGCTATATTGAAGTAAGGCACATGCTCAATGATGAGCGTGGGGTCGTTTACTACTGGGGATTGTGACTTGGTCCGTCCCGATTGATGAGTTTTACTACCTATTTGATTGGAACTGATTTGATAATATAATGATTTGGGCTTCTAGCCATATTTGGGCTTCGTGCCAGTTATGTGAACCCCTTATGGGTAATTTATCACTGTTTACTGAAATCATATTTGGGCTTCACGCCGGTTATGTAAACCCTTCGGGGGTATTTGTTAATGATTTGAATCATTATTTGAACTCAGTTTTGAAAACTAAATGATGTTTTCAAATGATTTTCAAATGGATCGGGTGGCACGCCGCCACAGATATGATGTAAATGGGATCGGGTGGCACGCCGCCACGAGATATGATATAGCGGTTGGGCCGTAAGAAGCCCCTCCCGAAGTCTGAACCACCCACAGTGAGCGCAGGGTACCCATTATGATAATTACAGTTGGTAACAATGACAACTGATAACCGGAGATGGGTAGATAATGCAGTTGGTAACAATGACAACTGTAGGTTACGGTTGGTAACAATGACAACCGGTAACCAGAGATAATACAGTTGGTAACAATGACAACTCTAGGTTACAGTTGGTAACAATGACAACTGGTAACCGGAGTTTGAAAGATTTTACTGTTTTAAATGATACTGAACCCAGGGATGTTACAATTGGTAACAATGACAGCCGGTAACCAGAGCTGGGGAGATTTTACTATTTTTGAATGATATTGAGCCGAGGGGCAGTTTTAAAGTGCTTTCTTTTACTTCACGTTATTTACTTGAAAGATGCACATGTTTTACCTATTGAAAGGAGTTTCTACTTGAATTTACACTGGTTTACTATTTCACTGATGCTTCATTACTTCATTATGGATTGCCTTGTGCATTATGTGTTTTCTTACTTTCAGTCATTATTTATGTGTATTACTCACTGAGTTGGAAGTACTCACATTACTCCTTGCACCATGTGTGCAGATTCAGGCGTTATCGGTTCCACCCCGAGGTATTGACTACTACTATTGTCAGGGTGGTGATTCAGAGACTACGAGGTAGCTGTTGGCGTTCGCATCCCCGTATCTCTTTTATCGTGTTGTCCCATTTTCTTCAAATAATTGTGCCAAAGACATTGTAATAGTTATTTTATTATTAGTATTTCATTAGTGGCTCATGACTTTCTGACACCCCGATTTGAGGGCTGTAGTCGGGATGGTTTACCATCTTTTTCCGCAAATTACTGTTATTAAACCGTACTTATTTTATTTTTGTATTGTTAACTGTTTAAATGAAGTTTGGTCTGAATCGGCTGGCCTTGTCTTCATGAGAGGCGCCATCACGACCGGGTTGGGATTTTTGGGTCATGACAGTCTACAAAGGTTATACCAGATTCAATTGCTTTTTCGAGCAAAAGAGTGATAGATGTGCCTCTGCAAAGACCTGTTGAAATGGAAGGTTTTCACATTAATTCCAAAGCAGACTTAGGAAATTTAGTGACTGACAAATTAGCGAGTTTGGATTAAAAACCTTTAGAGATGGCCTCTGAATTTTCTGCAAGTATCTTTGATCCTTCTAAAGACCATAAGGAAGTTATGTGGTCCGAGCTTAATAAGCTTAGGAAAACAGGTGGCAAATATGCTAATAAACCTCCAATGAACACCTATTGTCACCCTAGACCAACTCCACAAGATGTATTACTGGAAAAAAGGGACTGGAACTAGACTAACACCAGTAATAGCGGGGATGCCATTAATGAGTGGAACATAGATGGACTAACTGTATCACGACCCAACCCGGAGGGCCGCGACTGGCACCGGACCCTACTCAACGGGCTCCGGCGTACCCTTCATCTAACTTTCCTTGTTATCTATAAGGCTTGTCATAAACATACAATATCGATCAATAATCATAATGAACTGAAATTATCATACCATGATATGAACATACTTATATACATAATATGGCTAACAGGTCTGCAATGCAAAACCATACAAAAAAACACATACGTTTGCCAACAAGGCAATTTAACTGTACATAAGTCAACCCATTGTCCGTTGTCTATACATAACCCAACACTTGTCTATGCATAAACTAACACTTGTCTATGAGCCTCTATAAGAACATACATGATGCAACCTGTGTCGGAACAAGGCCTCGACATGCTCATAATGCCTATAACAAAATGCATACCAAGACTACGGCAAGTCCGAAGGAGGGATCTCGCCAATATCTGCTGAACTGGATAGCCTACTGCGGTGGGGAAGCCTCGTCTATATGTCTACCTGGACCTGCAGCACGACATGCAGCATCCACAGAAAAGGACGTCAGTACGAATAATGTACTGAGTATGTAAGACAGGAAAACATAACATAAGAACAGTAATATGAGTCGAAATAAGAAACATATAACATGTACCAACCGAAATACCTTCTGGGCGACTAATCATAACAATGCCTGATGTGCACATGCATATACATACATACATATATATATATATATATATATATATATATATATATATATATATATATATATATATCCTTTTTAAATTCATCATGTACATACGCCTCTGTGGGCCTTACCATCATCATATACATACGCCTCTGTGGGCTCCATCATCATCATATCATACCCGGCCGTAATAGGCTCGGTAATTACGTACCCGGCCATCATAAGGCTCGGCAGAATAAAACATATACATACATATAGTTGCACAATAGGTGCCATACCCGGCCGACTATAGCGCGGCTCGGTAACAACGCACCCTTCATATGGCTCGGTAAGATGAAACATATACAATGCATGCTGGACTCTTATAAATCATACTTTTATGGCCACGTAAGGTCGAAGAAATAACGACACATATATATCCTTCCATAAGAGGGGAAACAAATTAAAGCACCCTAGCTTCTAAGAATAGAGTATCTTTGAGGGCTCGTACGTTCATTGCATTTGTATAATTGGAGTCGTGCAAAGAAAGAATGGTATAGTCTTACATACCTGGTGTATACTACACCAATCCTCAAGCTACGCAATCGTTACAACTCCTTAGTCTACAATAGAAGAAACGTTTCTTTAACCGGTATAGTTATTACTAATCACAACCTTAGTTCTATATGGTGTTTCTCCACACCCCTCTTCCTCTAAAACTCCACAACAATGGTAGTAAGACATGCAACCCAAAACAATTACAACCTAGTCCATTTTTAGTGATTAACTTGAACCCATGGCTTCCATTCACCTTCCCATGAGTTCTTACATGCATCGAATGGATTTACCAAGAATCCCCCAGAGAAAGAATGTAGGAGAGAGCAGTAACTTACCTTGCATGTTGATTAACTAGCCCTCTTCCTTGGTTCTTCAATCTCTAGGTCTCATTCCCAATTAGGGCTTGAAAGAAGGAGAAATCAGTTGGGGCTTTTCTTCAGTTCTTCAATCCCTAGCTTTTTACTCTCAATTAGAACTTAGAAGGAAGGAAAATTGATTAGGGTTCATGGGATTTTTGAGAAAGGGTCGTGTGGCTCTGTTTCCGTTTGGGAGGTCTGGGGTAAAGATGAAAATGGCTCTTTTGACCGACCTTGGAGCTTATATACTTGTTCCTTAATTGGCAATTAAATAATGAACCTGTCTGACGCCTGTCAAATCTGCGATCGCATTCTCGCTGCAGGATCGACATGCGGTTCGCATTTTGGTCGCAATTCTTAGCCCAGAAATCTATCGCATTATGCGATGGAGGATGTCATTTTTGCGGTCCGCATTTTCAGTATGCGGTCGCATACTGACCGCATTTCTGGCATAGATTTCTGCCCAGAAATCTGCTTCAGTTTGCGATTTCAGTGCGAGGAATGCGGCTCGCTTGTGGGTTTTGCGGTAGCAAACCTAGCTTTTTGAAGCCCTTTGCTCTTTTCTTGACTTTTTAAACTCTTTTCCGGTTATTAGGCTCTATACATATAGACTATCTTACGACGTGGTCTAACGTACGAAATTACGGGTTGTAACACCCGGCCCCGGCCCCGGCCCCGGCCCCGGCCCCGGCCTCTTGCGGCTCTAGCTTGGGGCGCGGGTGTTTAATCGTCGGATCCAGTGGTGTGTGTCCTCACCATCTATGAGAGAATAGAAAGTCAAAGATTTAGTTTTCCAAATCAACCAATTCGCACAATAATGAATCAAAGAAGTAATGTTTTCCTGACAGTTTCGTAGCCTCTCGAAGATAAGAACAAACGTCTCCGTACAAATCCGCAAGACTCTACTAAACCTGCTTATGACTCGTAACACCTATGAACCTAGAGCTCTAATACCAACTTGTCACGACCCAATTTCTCTTCGTAGGATGTCGTGATGGCACCTAGTCTCTACGATAAGGTAAGCCTAGTGTTTGATAACAATTGAACATATATAAACAACAAAATACTTAAACCCACTTTGATAAACTCATATAACTTCTGAAAAGCAAAATCTCAACCATACAACCCCAAGAACTGTGGAACGGAGTCATAAGTACTATTGAATAAACTAAAATATCCGATACATCACTGTTTGACAGAAAATACAATAATAACTCAGAATAAGGGAAGGTGATTCTAAGGCTTGCAGACGCCGAGCAGGCATACCTTGAAGTCTCCAATAAAGGCAGCTAGCAGGTAATCTCTAACGACCAGCACGAGCAGACGTACTTGGATCTGCACAAAAAAATATGCAGAAGCGTAGTATGAGTACACCACAATGTTACCCAGTAAGTATCAAGCCTAACCTCAGTAGAATAGTGATGAGGCTAGATCAAGACACCTACTAGGATATAAATAAACAGTATAAAAATGTAATGGGAATATGTAATGGGAAGTGAAGAAACAACTGATACGAAACAAAATAATAGCATGAACTAGTACTGGAAATCAATAATGGAAATAGCATAAAAAAAGCAACTAAAGGGGCTACAATGATCACTTATGGAAAACAACTCCTAGAACAATAAAGAATGAAACAATAAGAAATATTCCCACCAAAACATTTTGCAACATGAAATAAACAGCAAGAATCACAATGAGGTACCAGCTCGTGTATAATGAAATCAAAACCGAGGTACCACCTCGTATAATCAAGAATCACAATTGAGTTACTGCCTCGTATTCACATTACTCGATTTCAATCACAATCTTTTCTTATATTTCCGCGTGAGCCTTATATTTGAAATAGGTTTTTGAAAATAGTTTTCCCGAAATAGCTACACGCACTTGATCCCACCTTATAACGTCGTGTGGCTTCACGTAGTTCCCCTACAAGAAACACACACATAAGTCCCACCTTATAGCGCCGCATGCAAATTAACCCCCAAGCCTTATACCGCTGTATGCGCGTCAATATCATATCACAATAACAATTCGTAGCACAAGAGCCCATAATCACAACATGCCAACAACAACAACAACAATACCAATGTTTCCATAACAATAGCACACTGCTCCACCACAACATATACAAGAATATCAACAACAATAATGAATGTAAAATGCTTAATAAGATAGAAGTCTCAGCAATAACTAACTTTGCCCCAACGTGTTAACGACTTTCACAATTTCAACACCAATTAACTCAAAATGAGACAAATAATATATAACCACAATATTAGTTAAGACTAACTTACAATAAAAGAGATAACATCTAGCAACAAGTTTCAAATAATGGGGAATCAACAAGTAAAGGGATAACATGAACAATTACTTCAAGTAAATGATAATCAATAAGGAAAGAGATAACACGATCAACAACTTCAAATAATGATAATTAACAATGAAGAGATTCCATGTAACAATAGAAGAGTCAACAAGTTCAACTAAGCATGAGAGCAACTTATCAAGTAGGATGTAGAACAAGTGCTAAACAAGTCAATCAAATCATGTAAGGATAGACTAACACAAATAAAGATAGATTGACGATGAGAATTTAGAACACAATATGGCATTTCAATTAAAACATGAAAATAGTCTAAGTAGCCTAAACTGGTCAAGTACCACACGACCCGTGTAACCACTCGTCACCTTGCATATACGGATTTCACTTAGCAAAACTGAATCAGATAACCAGTCCTAAGGGGTAGTTCCTCCACACAAAGTTAGGCAAAACACTTACCTCAACTAGGCCAATTCAACACTTATAGTCCCTGAGTTGGAGCTTTAAGTTGAAAGAGTTGCCTGTAGTTTGAATTTTTTGTAGACAACTCCGAAATGCAGTTTTGACGGCTCCAATAGCTCTGTTTGGTGATCTTGGACTTAGGAACATGTCTGGATGTTGATTTGGAGGTCCGTAGATCATTTCAGCTTGAATTGGCGAAAGTTAGAAAGTTGAAGGTTTGGAAGGTTGGAAAGCTTGACAGGGAGTTACTTTGTTGATATCAGGCTCGTATTCTGATTCTGGAAGTTGGAATAGGTCCATCATGTCATTTATGACTTGTGTGCAAAATTTTAAGTCAATTGGAGTTGTTTTGGTATGAATCAGCATTAGTTTTGGAATTCGGAAGTTCATAGTTTTAATAGGCTTGAATTGGGTTGCGATTCGTAGAATCGATGTTGTTTGATGTGATTTTTGGCCTTGAGTAGGTCCGTTATGTGTTTTGGAGATTGTTGGTACATTTGGATGGGGTCCCCCGGGCCCCGGGAGTGATTCAGATTGAATTCGGAACCAAATTGGACTTGACCATTTTTTCTGAAGCATCAGCCCTTCTGGTGTCATCGCACCTGCGGAGGGATTGGCTGCAAGTGCGGACTCGCGGGTGCGAGTGGTGATTGTTTCGAGAGAGCTCGGTTTGTGGCGATTGTTTCGAGAGTTTTTCAAGGAAATCATTGGGGTAAGTGATTCTAACCCAAGTTTGACTGTATTACACTAATCCATTGTGCCCCGGGTTTGACTGTATTACACGAATCCATTGTGGTTTTCATATTTAATTAGTGTTTTGAGTTAGAAATTTGGGGAAAATTTTGTGAAACTTCTTTGGCTAAATTTTGGGGATTTAAAAGGCGATTTGAGGTCGGATTTGAGTAATTCTAGTACGATTGGACTCGTTATCGAATGGGTGTTCGAATTTTATAATTTTGGTTGAGTTCCGAGAAGCGAGACTCGGGTTGACTTTTTGAATTGACTTTTTATTTCTTTGTAAAGATCGTAACTTTATTATTCGAAATAGTTTCCTATAGTTTATATTTATGGTATGAAGTTGTTTTTTAGATTTGAGCCGTTCGGAGTTGGATAATCGAGGGGAAGGCTTACTAGTGGATTGAGTTAGCGTGTTTTGAGGTAATTGTCTTTCCTAAATTTGTGTGGGGGAAATTACTTCTTAGGATTGGTGTTGGTTTGTGATAATTGTGATATGTGAAAACCGTGTACGCAAGGTGACGAGTGTGTAGGGCTAAATATGGAAATTTACCGATTTTAGCTATGTAGATTCCTTTCATGCCTTAATTAAGTTACTTTTACATGTTATATTCATCATCATTAGTCTATATTCACATGCTATACTTGTCTTATCTCTTATTTGTTAATTGCCTTTACATGTTAGTTGAAGTACTGTTTCCTCTATTCCTTATTTATTATTTAACCGTTGAATTCTTTACTTGAAGTTGCTTTTTTGGAATATCTTGTTGTTGAAATTGGTATTGAGTTATAAAGGACATGATTTACATTAAGGCAAAGTTGTAAAATTGTAAAATACTATTCTTGTTGAGTTACTTACTTCCGGTTGTTATTGTGAGACTCTTGTGCATATTGTAGTTGAGCCATAGGCTAATTGTTGTGAAAACATTATTGTTGTTGGTTCTTGGCAAGTTGTGATACTGGGCACCTTGAGGTGCGATTTGTGATACGTTGTGATATTGATATGTATGCGGTGGTATAAGGTTTTGGGGTTGAAAAGCATGTGGTGTGATAAGGTGGACTTGATACGCGTGTTGCTACTAGGGGAACTATTTGAAGCCACGCGATGTGATAAGGTAGGCTAAAACGCAAGAAGCTATTTCGGGAAAATAATTTTCAAAACTAAATGCAAGACTCCCGGGGTGATATAAAAAAAGATTGTGAATTGTTTCGTGATTTGAGACTACGAGACGGTACCTCGATAGTGATCCTTGTTGATACTTTTCCATTACTTCACTTGTGTTTATTACTTTGTTTTGTGTCATAGCATTTCTTGTTTTTCTTTTGTGATGCATTATTTGCTTTAGTTCAGTGTAGCTAATCTCGGTGTATTTCTTTTGTAACGCCCCGAAAAATTTTACCTAAAACCCGGGGTTTCGTGATACCAAGATGGACTTATGTGTTGATGATTGTAAGCTCACCGTGGTACGAACTTTCTGGGTTAAACAGTGTGTTGGGGAGTTAAAGGAAAAAGTTTGCAGAACATGGCAGTTCTGCGGTCCATTATACGACCGCAGAATTGGTTTGCGGACCGCAGATCAGTTGCAGAATGAAGCAGAAACGCCCAATCCTGGAGGACTATTATGCGGTCCATTTTGCGCACCGCAGAAGTGTTATGCAGTCGCATATGCAACCATAGATCTACGTCGGGGTTCCATTTTTCCAATCTTATAACCCGACCCCCATTTCATTTATCTAGCCTACGAGTTCATTTTTGGGGGATTATCTAACATTTTAGAGAGAGGAGAGAGCTCTTCTAGAGAGAGGAAAGGAAGGACTAAGGATTTCACTACTCTACTTTGATCAAACCTTGGTATTCCATCAAAAGGAACTTGCTAGGGCTTCAAAAAGGTAAGAATTTCTTCCCCCAATTCTTCAATTTCGGGTTTGGGTTGATTATGGGTGATGATGGTAGATTTATCACATGCATGTGCAGAGACTGTGGGGAAGTTGTTGAACCATCTTGGGTGATTTTGTTCTTGAATTAGTTGAGGGAAAGGTCGGGCGGGTCATAGTCATAACAGCCCTTGCCATGCGATTCCCCTAATCGTGCTTATAATTCTCTCTTCCTCTATAGATTGGCATCGTTAGGAGTGTTGGGAAATTATTGTGGCACAACGAAAAGCTCTTTTGAGGTATGACGGCTAAACTCTTTTTCCGGTATTGGAATTCCGGTGTTCTTATAAAGCTCCATCGTGTGAAGTTCGAACATGGAACGCTATTGATGTGGGGTATTCAAACTAGTAAAATTGATTCCCGATAAGCGTAACGTGTTAGGACCCTCATGTGTTAATGATTCTTTATTTTTGACTTAATTATGTTATACCCCTTTTTGAGAAGAAGATCTTGTATGAAATCAATGTGATTAAACACTTATATCTCATATGATGAACCCTTATGAACTTACACTTGCTAAGGCCAAAAGTGCCAAATGGTTGATTGGAAGGGAACTCTTTTGTACAAACTATTATCGTTTTGGGAATCCGAAGTGTGGCATTGTGAATACACCTCCACCGGATACATTGGGCGAGGCGGCAGGGCCACTTTATGTAGAGTTGTGTTATCGTGAATACACCTCCACCCGCATACATTGAGGTGAGTCGGCAAGGCCGCTTTGTGTAGAGTTTGTGGTATTGTGAATACACCTCTACCCGCATGCATTGGGGTAAGGCGGCAGGGCCGCTTTATGTAGGGTTTCTGGTATTGTGATTGCACCTCCTCCCGCATACATTGGGGTGAGGCGGCAGGGCCGCTTTCTGTAAAGGTAATTGCAGAGGAACTCCGACTTAAAAATTTATAAATGTTATTGAAAGTTCTTAATAAATTTGCTATGGCTTTAACGGCTATCTAAGCCTTTTATTGTTACCTTGATTCATCATATTCATATTGTATTTCCAAGTCCTTGCATAGGTGTTTGGTTTTCATATTAGTACTATTCGACATGTACTAACAGCGGAAGGCGTTGACCAGTGATAGAGGTACATTCTCTTCCTAGTTGACTTGGTGAGCCCCACTTCATTTCGGGGTCGTGCACCTTTCGTTCTGTGTGTATTATGCTTTGAGGTATAGTCGGAGCCTTGTTGCCGGCACTATCATTGTACTCTTTTGTATCTATTAGAGGCTTCGTAGACATGGTGTGGGTTGTTTATTGGTATTGGGAAAGTCAAATAGTAATATCGTATGTGTATTACATCTTTCACTTAAAACTATGAAAGTGTATGTATTTTGAGACTTTATAAATGAAGTAACTAATGGTGATGGAATTAATGTTGTTCATGAACCCTTTTGATGTTAATTAATGAAGTTTATCTTCTCTTTATTAATGGGTGAGTTGGGTAGAAGGCAATCTAGCATGCTTGCTCGGCCGGGTTATCTCGGTCGAGCGCCTGTCGCGCTCCCCGAGGTCGGGGGCATTACATCTTTATTGTCTCATTTCTATTGTTATCATTATTTCACGGTTAGACACTTGTTCAGTTTCTCATTTACTCCAGTAGGGCCTTGACCTGACCTCCTTAGTACTCTACCGAGGTTAGGCTTGGCACTTACTAGGTACCGTTGTGGTGCACTCATGCTACACTTCCGCAAAATCTTTTGTGCAGATCCAGGTACCTCCTACCAGTCCAGGCACCAGTGAAGCAAGCTCAGTTCGGAGACTTTAAGGTATATCTGCCGGTGTCCGTAGGTCTCGGAGTTCCCCTCTATCTAGTCTATTTATTTCCTTATTCTTTTATAGTTACTGATGTATAGGGATGTTCAGTACCATCTTATAGAGCTTGTGACTTGTATTCGCCGGGTTTTGGGAAGTTGTATATGCTGAGTTGCAGAGTTTTCTTTATAATAGTTGTTGAGTATTTGAGAGTTTAATCGTTATTTCAGTTATATTTCTCATGGCTTACCTAGTCTTAGAGACTAGGTGCCATCATGACATCCTACGGAGGGAATTGGGGTCATGACTACAAGGCACGTCTTTGAAGTTAGATGTTAAACCAAGGTGCGGAATGTATACATGGTAAAAATTAATTATTTTAAATTTACATGATCCTTTTATTATTTAAGCATATCAATCCAAGGTTCTGATATAAATACTGGGCTAATATTTAGAATACGTCTAAAGCTTTTCTAGCGTATTCAAAGTATTTTCTTAAACTAATTTTAGATTATTTTAAAGTCATAAAGTATGGAAAATATTGCGGAAGAAGTGTAAAATTTGACTACTATTAACAAGTCCCTAAGTATAACTCAGCATTCTATTAAGGAAACGAACTAATACACTAACCTAACAGTTGCGTCAACCACCTGACTTAAAACTCAAAAGATTAACACGATCTTATCCGAAATAGTTAAGCAGTTAAAATCAAACAAACGCAGGCTTTTAATGTGATTTTCAACAATATTATTACATCCAATAAACTTCACCGCAGAGAATGCCAAAAACTTAAATCCAACAGAATTCTTAGTTCATCAACTTAACAAATTCGGTCTACTCCTACAATTCTTCGTAAAAAACTTTATGCCTTCTTCAATAAAAATTAGTGCTAATCTCATAAATCCAACTACGACTAACAATTCTTAAAACCAAACACATACAGAGAGCCAAGAAATAAAGATAACACAGTAGAGGCACTCAAACATTCAAACAAAGGTGATAATACGCTAAAGCTTCAAAATCATCCGAAACATGTATACAAGGCAACGAGAGAAAGGATGAACCTTTAAAAACTGAAAATTCCATTAAACGATGTCGTAGCTACGAACAGGAATCTCGACTAGAAACCTCGCCGAAAATAACTTGAATATTCTTCGTGCCAAGTATTTGAAGTGCTTAGCCTGTATATGATCTATTTCTTTTTATAAATATGATGGTGCTTAGTGTAGAGATATATATATATTTATGAATGATTTTTTTTTAATTTTTAAAATAGAGCTAAAACTTATACTCTAAGAATGTAAGTATTTTTTGTATTTTTTTAATTTAAATTTTTTCCAAATAAAATCTATTAAAAATAAGATAAAAGTTTAAATATCAACAATAGACCTAAAAAAACATTTACGCTAAAATAGTATCGAATTCGGGTGCGGTCAAAAATTAGTTATTCACCATATCCTCTTACTACTTATGAGTTTATAACATTTAGGTAAATCAGACAAGTCTTAAGTGTGATTAGAAACTATAGAGTCTAATTCACTTTTAATGGCCTCTTTACAGAAAAAAGTATCCATTGACATCGTTGCTTCATCATAAGTCTTAGAGTCTTCTTCTATTAAAGATATAGACACTAATTCAATATTCAAAAGATCACGATCAAGATTTTCAATCAAGAAAGTAGTGATAAAGTCAGGACCAAAGCTAGCTTCAATTCTACTTCTCTTGCTCCTTCTAAGTTAATTTCCATGATCATTAGCAGTAATACTAGAAGAAGGCACAATATGAGAATTAACAGACATAGATATAGAAGCATTATTAGGCACATTATTTTTCAGCGGAAAAACATGCTCAAAAGATTCTATATCTCTAGATTCACAAGGAATGATCATTCAAAGATATAAATCTATATGCAGCACTGTTTTGAAAATAACCAATAAAAACGGCATCAAAAGTCTTGGGTCATATAGTTGCTTGTTTAAAATCGGGTAGACTAACCGTAGCCAAATACCCCCACACTTTCAGAAATTTTAAGTTAGGGACAAATCCTTTTCATAACTCATACGGAATTTTATCTAACTTTTTTATGAGAGACTCTAATAAGAATATAGCATGCAGATAAGACAGCTTCTTTCCATATGTTGTCAGATAAACCTGAACTTAAAAGCATAGAATTCATCATTTCTTTCAGGGTTCGATTTTTTCGTTCGGGTACACCATATTGTTAGGCAGTATAGGGGGCACTAACCTCATTTATAATACCATTTTTCTTACAAAAAATTTCTACAATATTAGTAATATATTCACCACCCTTGTCAAATCTAAGTCATTTGATTCTCTTGTCTTATTGATTTTCTACTTCCGCTTTGTATTTTAAAAATATGCCTTCAGCCTCATCCTTAAATTTAAGAAGATATACCTTAGTGTATCTCGAAAAGTCATCTAGAAAAGTGATGTATTATTTCCTTCCACCCTTACTAACAGTGTTCTTGGAATCAATTAATTTTGAATGCACTAGTTCAAGCAATTTTGTCTTTCTACTAGTTACTTTTTTAAAAGGCTTTTTGGTATATTTTGCTTATACACAAACAAGATACTTAGAAAAATTATCAACATTAACCGTATGAATTAATTCCAGTTTTTAGATCTTTTTGCAGAAGCAATATTAATATCGCCTAGCCTACCATGCAACAAATCAATAGACTCAGCAATATAAGTACAATTAGAAGTACTTGCATTACTAATTTCTTCAATATTGTTCATTACAAATAAATCTCCATTGAGGTAAACCTTCCCAACAAAGTCTCCTCCACGAGAAATAATAATTTTATCAGTTTCAAAACAAGTTTAAGGCCTGCTTTGTTTAGAAGTGCACTAGAAACTAATTACTACGAAGGGAGGGAACGTACAGAACATTGTCCACGTCTAATGTTTTTCCAGAAGTTAACATAAGAAGAACTTTTTCTTTACTCATAACTCCAGCCGTAATGGAGTTATCCATGTAGACACACTCCCCATCTGTAGACTCCTCAATGTCATGGAACAATTCCTTGTTGGCACAGAGGTGCCTTGAAGCAAATGTGTCCAGTATCAAATCAGTCTTGTTAGCCACCATATTTGCCTCACGACCACAACAACAATCATATCACCACCTTCAGTAAAGTTAGCTTGGAATGGAGCTTTACCCCACTCTTCGAGCTTTGCCCTTGTCTTTGGTTGCATTGGAAAGCCTTGTGACCAATTTTTCACAAACATAGCAAGCTTCTTTCGACTTTTGAATTTGGCCCTCCGGCTTATTGAAGTAATTCTACTTCTTCACATATCCTTTCTTCTGGCCTTTCCTCGATTTGACCTTAAATTTGTCTTTCACAAAAGTATTAGCAGACTCCAACAGGTTAGCTTTAGAAGAATTGAGAGAGAAAGAGAGAGAGAGAGAGAGAGAGAGATTTTATTTTATCCGTAAGACGTTTTGCCTCCTCATCTTTGAGATGGTTTGCTTCCTCAGTCCTCATATAAGTGATCAGTTTTTGGAGAGTTAAGTTCTTTTGTTTGTGCTTCAATTTCCTGTAAGCACTCCAGGAATGTGAGAACTTTTCAAGTAGGATATTAGTCTGAAGAATCTCACACATCTCCATGCTTTCATAGAGAACATCATCAGTCAAGTTCTCATACTCGTGAACCTACTCCATGAAAGACTTATCACTAACCATCTGGAACTTGATCCACTTTCCAATCACATATTTTTTTTCCTGCTTCATCAGCACTATATTTTTTCTCCGAACTGTCCCAATGACCTTAGCATATTTGTAATTTATAACTATGACAAAAGAAGGTTAGTCATATGTTTAACTAAATGTCCTCGAATAGTTTTATTATCTTTTTCAAATTTCTTTTTAGCAGCATAATCAACAACAACAGCAGCAGCAACAACAAGAGTATTAGAACCATCAATAATAGCATTAGTATTGGAACCAACATCAATAGTAGGTTCGTCGAATAAAACATAATCAACTTCTAATAGTTAAAAAATCAGAAGTTTTTGGGACCAATGCTTATAATTGTTTCCATCCAAAGGCTCAAGTTTCACAACTAGAAATCGGACCTATAGCAACAGTTTTTCTGCGGTTAAAGACCCGTTGCGAAAGATTATCTATAGCAACAATTTAAGCCATTGCAAAAGGATCTTGACCTTACTGAAATACTCCTCCAATTAAACCGTTGCATTGACTATAGAACCGTTGCCATAGAGTATCTATGCAAATCGAATGGATTCGGTCTTATACATACGCGAGGAAGGTAATCAAAAAAGAAAGAAAATGGGTTCTTCTTTCTTTTATCACTTAGGAGCCGTGTGAGATGAAAGTCTCATGCACGGTTTTGAATGAGAGAAAGAAGTGAGGAATCCTCTTTTCGACTCTGACTCTCCCACTCCAGTCGTTGCTTTTCTTTCTGTTACTTCGAAAGTAGCTGCTTCAGCTTCAGCCACTCGAATTTTTTACATAACCGTTGTAATAAGTACCTCTAAAGCGACGACTCATTAAAAGATATTAGCTGCGGCGACGGTTTTAGTTCCCTCCCAAATTTTCCTCTATTTTCTCAACAAAAAATCCCTAAAACATAGTCCCTTTTAAGTCATTCTCATATATTCTATTCTAATTTTGTTTTATTCTTTTGACAAAAGTTGAACCCTTCAAAGCTCGTAGCACTCTCAGACACATCAAGCTTTGAGATTTCTCTAGGGCCAACTTTAGAAGAGTCGAGAATCGAAGCTAAGAAGTCTGATCTTAAAAACCGTAACTACCTCTAATGGAGAGCTGGACTCGATCTCTTCAACTTTAATCATAGTTCCTAGATCTCAATTTCTCGATTTTCAACATTATTTAGGTATTTCTCGAACTCCTTGTGTCAGTGATAGATGAAATTTGGTTTCTGCTCAAAGGCAAGAGTGAAAGGGGACTCTCATAATCCAACATAACAAATGCTCAGCTATTGTCTATTCAGATTGCACATGCCTTCAGCAGATTTGTCACTTTCATGTCAATTTTATATGCTCGTGTAACTGGATATGTATAGATGTATTCAATTAAATAAAAAAAGGCAATACACCAAGAGGTTACATTCTCTTGGAATTCCTGTTAATGAGGTTTTACAGTCTATTTTTCTTTAGTATTACAAATACAAAAATTGCATTTCGGAAATTCTTTCAAAACCTAAACATTTTCAATGTCCTGGATGATGAGATACTCGTATCCCCATTTGCTGCGTCAATGTTTCTGGAACTCAGTGACTTTCCAAGAGAAACATGTCGCTTCAAAGGCTCTTATGTTTTTTTCCTTTCATTTTGTTTCTTGGAATAGGGAGGAAGAAAACAGATCATAGCTCAAGTGTGCAATTTTAGTAATGGGCAAATAGTTTTAGATGATTTGTATTCAAGAACGAGTGTGTATGGGTAGATATCTAAATAGCATATCACAAGGCGACACGTTGAAATTTGCTAATCTGGCTTGTGACGAAGTAGTATTAAAGTTGTACTATGCTAAAATTGGACGATTAGGATAAAAGATCTCTAAATTCGACTTCTTGCACCACTATATAATTCGAAGAATGAAAGATAGTTTTAGTTCTATTGATTGACTAAGAAGTTGCTATTTAAGGTTCGAAGTGAAAAATACTTATAAGGCTCCAAGTGACAACAGGGAAAAACCATATTATTACCTCAAATAATTTAGAAACCAAAGTTCAAACTAAACATTATTTTTCTTCCTAATTTGACTATTGAAGACTTAGTACCTTTGTTCCATGAGATATCCTTTAAAGTTTTATTCATTTTATGAAGGCAATCTCATTCATCTAAGCAACTGCGATTATACCAGAAATAACGTGAAATACTCATTTCCTACCTTGTATTTTGTATCATAATGACCTAGTCTCATTATTATTAGAAGGTTTCTGTCCTTTGCTTATATGTTAGAAGAGTCATCCTTTCTTTTCTAGGTGTATCGAAGTCTAATCCCCTTTCTATTCCTTTTTCAGAGTTGTGACAGGTTTATTATCACAAGCTTGTGCAGAGATTCTATGATAGAGCTTTATCCATGTTTTGGAAAAGGTATAGTTTGGTCTACACTTTAAAAATTATTTAAGTTTTGATACTATGAAAACGACTAGTTATCTTTTGGTAGTGGCTATCTATTTTTTTTTTTTTGGTAAATCAAAACTTTCATTACCAAACTAAAATTATGTACAATAACAAAGACACTGCAGTTGGACATCCCCAACAAACAGTATATAGCTAAACTTTATCTACCAAGCTACCTGTCAATTAGCTACGACCAGTACATTCACGTATAAAAATTAAGTTGCTCAAGTCGCTTCTATAATCTCTTCTTCATAGAACCTCTATAGTGAACCTCCTGTATAACTCTTCTAATTATAGTCCTCGAATCAGTTTGCTTGCTCTGAAACACCCTTAGGTTCCTTTCATTCCAAATATAGTATACACATGCTGCCAACGTTATCCTATATATTTCTGCAAATGCATTCCTTCCTCTCACATATGTTTCTGCCCAATGCAGCTCATCTTTCCAGGTCTTGGCTTGCCGCTTTATGTCCTACCACTGTAGTAGCTGCTCCCAGATGTGTGCAGACCAAGAACACTGGAAAAACAAATGGTCAATATTTTCAGCCTCAGTACCACAGAGTGGACTATCTTGGTTAATCATCATGCCCCATTTTAACGGTCTATCCTTTGTGGCCATCCTACCAAGCGCAGCTAATCTTAGGATGAAGATCCATTTGGGGTGTCCATAGTTGTTGCATACCAATCTTCTCCATTGTACCTTTGGAAATTCTTCTCTCATTTTGACATACATGTTTTTTTGTGGAGAACATAGGCATGTTCTGTAGGTTCGTCTCTAGGATACCTGTCTTCTCCACACAACTCTTTACTTTCAATATTTTCTGTACCATCCAAGAGGCTTGCTTAGCCTTCGTGTTCAAGATTTCTCCCTTCTTTATGTAGTATGTGTGAACCCATATAACCCATAATCTATCTTTTTTGCGACACAAATTCCATAAAAGTTTACTGATAGCAGCTTTATTCCATATAGCAATATCAAGAATGTTCAAACCTCCTGCAGATTGGGGATAACATAATTTACCCCATGCAAGCAAAGCCTTATTAGTCAATTCCACTCCACCTGTCCATAAGAATCTTTTACATGTAGATTCAATTAGTTTCACAACCTTTGTGGGAAGTATAAATACTTGTGACCGGAAGACTTGAACAGAAAATAAGATACTTTTTATCAACTGTACTCTACCTGCATATGAAAGAAACTTGGCAGTCCAACAAGTTATTCTTCTCAGTATCTTTTCAATCAATGGTTGGCATTGCATGACTGAGAGCCTCGTGGTGCTTAGTGGAACACCGAGGTACCTAAAGGGCATTTCCCCCTTAAAGAACCCAAGTATGTCCAAAATTTCCTTCTGAATGTCTTGTGCAACTCCTCCAAAGTAAATAGAGCTTTTGTCCTTATTTGCAATAAGTCCAGAAGCCAGGGAAAATTCTTGAAAGCAATCAAACATCATCTTAACAGATATCAGATCTCCCCTACAAAACAAGAGTAGATCATCAGCAAAAACCAATTGAATTGTCTGCATCTTATAGCATCTGGGATGATAGTTGAAGTCTGGTTTTTGCCTCAGTCCTTTTAGGATCCTGTTGAAGTATTCCATAGCCAAAACAAAGAGAAACGGAGACATGGGATCTCTCTGCCTTAAACCTCTTCTTGCAGAGAATGGTTCTGTAGGCAGTCCATTTATCCCAATAGAATATGAAACTGTCTTTAAGCATTTTATAATCCACTGAATGAATCTCCCTGGGAAGTTTAAATATTGCAATACCTGCTCTATGAACACCCATTCTACAGAATCATAAGCTTTCTGCATATCCACCTTTAACTTGCATCGTGGAGAAATACCTTTTCTACCATATTCCTTTTCACCAATTCATGACTAAGAATAATGTTGTCTGTGATTAGTCTTCCAGGAACAAATGCTGATTGATTGCTATCAATCAGACAATCCATCACAGTAGTATTTTTTCGGTTAAGATCTTTGATATCAGCTTATACAAGACTGTACAACACGAAATGGGCCTGAATTCTTTAACAGTAGATGGATTCTTAACTTTGGGGATGATGGTTACGTAAGTGCAATTCACAGGTTTGTACAAGGTTCCTGTTTCAAAGAAGTCCAGAACTGCAGCTACAATATCTCCTCCTATCACAGGCCATGCCTTTTTAAAGAAAAGAGCATTAAAGCCATCCCCTCCAGGAGCATTCATATCATCAATGTCTTTCAAAGCTAAGTAAACTTCCTCAGTAGACAGTAGGGCTATTTGTTGCAGTTGTTGTGATCTATTTAGAATAGGGCCATAAGAGAATACACCAGGCCTCACAGCAGGAAACTGAGGGGCAGCTGTGCCAAGTAGATTTTTATAAAAATCTAATGATTTCTTCCTTAATGTCAGCCTCTTTATGAGTCCACACCCCATTTGTAGTTATCAACTTTTTAATCTGGTTATGAGCGGTCCTGCTTTTCATACTTGCAAAAAAATATGCAGTGTTTGCATCCCCAAGCTGTAGCCGTTGTGGGGTCTAGGAAGGGTAGTGTGTACGCAGACCTTACCCTTACCTTTGTGGAGGTAAAAAGGTTGTTTCCAATAGATCCTCGGCTCAGGTAAGCATAGGTATCACAATAATAACAAGAAACAATACGGGTCAACACAGAAAAATCATGTAAAAGCATAGAGAAAAAAAACCAGGTATTCAAATAAGCCTACTACCAATCAAATGTGAGAGTACGTACTAACACTACTGGTATGAATAATCTGAACTACCTAACCTACTATCCTAATCTTAGACCTCCACCCCTTCCTATCACGGTCATGTCCTCGGTCAGCTATAGCTGCGCTATGTCATGCCTAATCACCTCACCCCAACTCTTCTTCGGCCTACCTCTACCTCTCCTAAGGCCCTCCAATGTCAACCTCTCACACCTCCTTACCGGAGCGTCTGTGCTTCTCCTCCTCACATGTCCAAACCATCTAAGTCGTGCTTCTCGCATCTTCTCCTCAATAAGGGCCACACCCACCTTGTCCCGAATAATTTCATTCCGAATCCTATCTAATCTAGTGTGCCTGCATATCCATCTCAAAATCCTCATCCCTGTTTACTTTATCTTCTGGACGTGAGAGCTCTTGACTGGCCAACACTCAGCCCCACACAACATAGCCTGTTTGACCACTGCTCTATAAAACATACTTTTATGTTTTGGTAGTACCTTTTTGTCACACAAAACACCAGAAGCAAGTCTCCATTTCATCCATTTCTCCCCAATACGATGTGTGACATCTTCATCAATCTCTCTATCCCCTTGTATAATAGACCCAAGGTATTTAAAACTCCCCCTCCTAGGGATGATTTGTGAATCCAGCCTCACCTCCCCTTCCACTCCCTGAGTAGCACCACTAAACTTACACTTCAAGTATTCTGTCTTGGTTCTACTTAGCTTGAAACCTTTAGACTCCAGGGTCTGTCTCCACACCTCTAACCTCGCATTAACACCGTCTCGCGTCTCGTCAATCAAAATAATATCATCTGCAAATAACATGCACCACGACACCTCTCCTTGTATGTGGCGAGTCAGTACATCCATCGTCAGGGCAAACAAAAAAGGGCTGAGCATCGACCCTTAATGCAATCCCATCATGACTGGAAAATGGTCCGAGCCCCCCTCCCATTGTCCTCACACAAGTCTTTGCTTCTTCATACATGTCTTTAATCACCCTAATGTAGGCCACATGTACCCCTCTAGCCTCCAAACATCTCCAGAGAACCTCCCTCGGGACTTTATCGTAAGCCTTTTCTAAATTGATGAACACCATATACAAGTCCCTCTTCCTCTCCCTATATTTTTCCATCAATCTCCTAACAAGGTGAATGGCTTCCATAGTCGAACGCCCTGGCATAAACCCAAACTGGTTCTCGGAAATAGACACCCTTCTCCTCACCCTTTGCCCCACCACCCTCTCCCACACCTTCATAGTGTGACTAAGCAACTTAATACCCCGATAGTTGTTACAATTTTGGATATCACCCTTATTCTTGTACACAAGAACCATCATACTCCATCTCCACTCTTTGTGCATCTTTTTCGTCCTAAAAATAACATTAAATAACCTAGTAAGCCACTCCAAGCCCGCCCTGCCCACACTCTTCTAGAACTCCGCTGGGATGTCATCTAGCCCTGTTCTGTCCCTGCTCATCTTACGCATAGTCCCCACAACCTCCTCAACTCTAATCCGCCTACAATACCCAAAGTCGCAACGAGTCTCGAAGGATCCCAAATCACCTAGAACAATGTCTCTGTTCCTATCCTTGTTCAAGAGACTATGGAAGTAAGTCTGCCATCTCCGACGGATATGCACTTCATCTAACAAAACTCTACCTTCTTCGTCCTTGATGCACTTCACTTGGTCTAAGTCACGGGCCTTTCTCTCTCTCACCTTGGTTAGCCTAAACAGCCTCTTATCTCGCCTTTACTGTCAAGTGCTTCATATAAACGACTAAATGCTGCAGTCTTAGCCGCCGTAACCGCTAGCTTCCACTCCTTCCTAGCCAACTTATATTGTTCCCTATTAGACGTCTTCTCCTCCTCGTCAATGCTTTCCACTAGCTTTAGATACGCCGCTTTCTTGATGTTCACCTTTCTTTGGACCTCTTCATTCCACCACCAGTCTCCATTGCAACTACCATTGTAACCGTTTGAGACCCCTAAGACCTTACTGAAAGCTTCCTTAATGCACTGCGTCGTCGTGGTCCACATCAAGCTCGCATCCCCACTACTCCTCCAAGCTCCCATAGTCAACAACTTAACCCCTAACTCCTGCGCTTTGTCTTCATTCAAGGTTCCCTACTTGATCCTAGGTTGACCATACACCGCCCTCTTCCTCTTCTTCCTTGTGATCTTATTGAATAATATTGTGTCGTGGCAAGCCACTACCTTGTAAGCGATTTTGGTCCGACTGGATGCAAATCATTAAGTCGAGTCACTCTCCAAGGTTCCACAATACTTCCAAACACGTGCACTCTGGGCTCGAAGTTTGGAGTTTAGAAAAAGAAAATTGCCCAGGAAAAAAAGGAAGAAGAATAGTCTTTTGAGAGGAGGAGAGAATAATGTTGTTTGGTGGTCATTTAGTTCACAAATGATGATGCTTATATAGGTAAATCATCTACGTTTTTCTTCCATCATAAAAATATAAGAAGCCAAGTGGGAGTTAATGTTATATAACATTATTATTGGTTTAATGACAAAATTATAAAAAAAAGTAACTTCAAACTTTCTAAAAAGCTAATATCTTTTCACAAACTAAGTTATAAAAATTAAGAAACCGTCGTATGAATAAATATGAACCATTTATGAAGTAGTAACTTCATTCTCCTACCATATACTTGAGATGTTACACAAATTAATGATAGAGAGGTATGAGAATTACCACAGATTAATTATGGACTATAAGTGTTTTTTATTTTTTGCATTACCAAATTAGTGTATAACACCTAAAGAGGAATACTACCAACAGCGGGGGCACACATATGCACGTGTATGTATGTATATACGTTGCATTTAAAGTCAAGAATTGCAAAAAAATTTGATTATTTGAGGTATTTATGTATTTATAAAGTTTGAAAAGCTCATCGGCTTCACTATATTAGCACATATTTGGAGTTGCTGAAAAGTTTGATATTAATTTTGTGCTGCTGCGTTTGCTCTTGATTTTTAAGTGATTTTCTACTATTACATCTCAATATATAAAAGTAAATTTAACTCTTTCAATTAATATTGTTGCTGATAGCATCTCGCAAGTCGTGTAACATTTTGGGTAGATATTATAAAGGAAGTTATAAGTGATAACGCTGACATATTCATGTATGAATTACACCCTTAAAGAGACGGTATAATGTTAAGTAAATTAGTAGATTGTAGCTATAAATTTATACAATAAAGAAATGCATAAGAGTAGATGGATAGATAACTACGGTTCCTACCACTTCGAACGCACGAAAAGTAGAACAAATCCCCTGAATGAAGGGCACGAGTCTTTTAGTAAGTTCTTCGTAAAGGAGCAAAAGTACCCAGCTCGCATGCCAGAAATAATAATAGAATTTGACTCAAGAAATCAAATGAATTATAATATAATTTCAAATTTAAACTCAGAAAGTTCAAACCATTAATCCGCCTATGCATGTAATTCTAGAGCTTAAATCTCTTGGAGTATAGTGCAGTTGAAATTGAGATTTTTAATGAGTAGCGTGGAGGGTATGGCTAGTACGTCCAGTATATAGAGAAGGATATTAACTTAGATTTAGTGTAAATACGAATATCCTGATTATATATCGTCTTATATTGCTAAATAAAGTGTGGATAATAAGTTCATACGCTTTAAAGACCTTCCACTCTGGTTAGATGGATCATAAGGTGAATATCTATCCTTAACTTTACATTTCATTTATCTGTTGCAATAAGCATTGACGCTGGTATTCATCTTCCTGTCAAATTAACTAGGGTTCTACATAAACTCAAAAGGTTAGTCATAGGGTTTCTGAATTAGCAAGTTGCACACATCATATAGCCTAATCTCAAGGAAATAAGTAGGTGTCCAGATAATATTTGATTAAAATTGAAAAAAATAAATTAAATGAGAATTTGAAAGGTGGAGATATATTTGAACATGAATTTCACCCGGAAAAAAAGTTAGAAATTTATAAATAAAATCATTATTTAACTTAAAGTACTCTTCAAATATATATTCTTTTTAATATTTACAATACTAATATTTTAAAATACTAAAATGTTGTTCTTGGCTAAAGAGAAATTAATTAGATCATTCTAGAACAGTAACAGTTTTGAATGGCTAAAGGGGAGCCCACTTTTGGGAGTTTACTTTAGTCATATATAGCGGAATCATGAGATGAATAAAAATATTAGTTAAAGAAAATAAACATTAGTAGTCGGTATACTAGTAGGACAGATCAATCTAAACCTTCCAGATATTGGAGATTAATGATTTACTTTAGATCTGTTCGCTTAAAATTTAATATTTTTGTTGAAAATTTTATGTTTTTTTCACATATATTTTATATTACGTATCAAAAATACTAAGATTCAATTGAATCTATTTCTTATAAGTAGCACCCGTCACAGCTCTCCGATCAGGCCAATTTGAATGGTCATCAAGAATGCAATAATGATTGTGATAGAATAATAAGTATTCCTTAATTAGATATTTTAAATTTAATCCTAAGATATGAAATTGCTTTTTAAAGATTACTTTATTCTAATTTAATCGTCCAGTACAAATATCGAACATTGAATAAGAAATAAAAAAAAATAGAATATCATGGGTGAATTGGCCGGTAAACGGTGACGCCATGAGGTGTGCGGGTGCTGAGGCAAGTGTCTCCCGCGCGCCTGCGTGAACGGATTAACTAATAATTAGACAAACAAAGAACAATAGTCATTGTCACGGCCAGCCCAGGTAGGCAAGCATGCCAGCCGATTTAGCCGCTAAAGAATGACTTTGTCTTAAATATATCTTACTACTCGGCATAAACCTCTTCCCAAATATGTAGTTAACGATGTCTTTTTTCTTTTAATGGCATTTTCATTCCAAATTAAATGTTTGAAATCAGAAGAGGTCTTTGTATTCATTTTCTTAATCAACGCACTTGCAATTTATAATTTTCTGGATTCTTGTTCTTATCAGACAAAGCGTCATACCATAGATTAAACTATTACTAATGTTAATATCGTTACGACATGTCTCTAATCTCTGCAAAGTGAATAGAGTTTATCTTTTGTTATGTCCTTTTGGATTCTCTCGAACTTCCTCCGGTTTAGATTGTCTCTAGATCCCACCTTTCTCTGACACACACACAAACGGCAGGGGGGGGGGG
>MCJB01019612.1:1444-58658 GCA_002018475.1 Nicotiana obtusifolia | reverse complement strand
GTTGGCTATTGAAATCCCTTTTATTCTTGTTTATTCTGTTGGTATTATTCATATTTGGTAATGCAAAATCAAAAATTTTTTTTAATCATTTTTTCTTCTTTACTTCTTTGTCTTTTGTGAAAGACAAAGTGTCCCTCATCTATTGTGAATTTTTTTTCTTCTCTTTATATTGAATTACTCTTTGTTCGGCTTGTAAAGAGCTAGTAAAAGGGAGCTCCTACGCGCGAGATATACGTGAGGCCAATCAAAAAATTATTTCTTCATTTTTGGGCTTACCTAAATATGTCCAAATTCATTCTCCTTGAATTTTCTAACGTCCAATTTATTACTTTATAACAGCTGCGTTTAATTTTGTAACAGTTGCAGTTAATTTTTATTACGGCTCCATTTTAATTTATGTAACAGCTACAGATTAATATCTTCATCTGCATTTGTCCAACAACTTTGCCTACAAAAGGCAGTCTTCTTCTTTGTGAATTATCTAACACAAAAAACATCTTCATCTTCTTTTCTTTCTGGGCAATTATTTTGTGCAAATTTCAAACTTTCAGCCATGAGTGCACGTGTTTGGAGGTGTTGTGAAACTTTAGGGAGCGACCTGTCTTAACAGTTCCAGTCAGCCCGAAATCGTTTTCAAGATAATATATTTTTTAAAGCTTTTCACCATTATATGCCGATACATTTTTAGTTTAGAGTTGAACAATTGTGGATAACATTATTAATTACTACATGATATATTAAGTACCAACTTAACGAAAATATAGAAAAAAATTTCAAAGTTATTTTACAGTCTACACGATGACTATGCCAATCTAACCTTAAGGTTCCCGGGTTTAGATCACCAAGGGAACAAAATGGAAAGCTCCCGAAGAGGATAGGAAAATAAAAGACTATGCCATTCTAAAGTGCAGCTCTTAGGTATTTAGGTATTTGTAATGATTCGACCGGTCATTTTGAGAGTTGTAACCCCAATCCTCCATTTACTGCTTATGTTATGTTCAATTATCATTATGTGACTTGCCGGGATAGTTGGTTCGATTCCAGGGATGTTTCGGAATGAGTTGAGATACTTAGTCTAAATGTTGGAAGCCTAAGTTGAAAAGGTTGACCGGATATTGACTTATGTGTAAATGACTCCGGAATGGAGTTTTGATCGTTTCGATAGCTCCGTTGGGTGACCTTGGACTTAGGAGTGTGTCCGGATAGTGATTTGGAGGTCCGTAGTTGATTTAGGCTTGAAATGGCAAAAGTTGGAAAATTAGAAGTTTTGAAAATTTAGGAGTTTGACTGAGAGTTGACTTTGTGGTTACCGGACTCGAATTTTGGTTCGAAGAGTAAGAGTAGGTCCCTTGTGTAATTTATGACTTGTGCGCAAAATTTGAGGTCAATCGGACGTGATTTGATAGGTTTCAGCATCGATTGTAGACGTAGGAATTTCTTAGTTTTTGTTAGGCTTGAATTGAGGTGCAATTCGTGTTTTTGATGTTGTTTGATGTGATTTGAGGCCTCGACTAAGTTCGTATAGTGTTTTAGGACTTGTTGGTATGTTTGATTGAGGTCCCGGGGGGCTTCGGGTGGATTTCAGATGGTTAACGGATAAAAATGAGGCATTGAAGCATTGCTGAAGCTCGGGGCCTTCTGGTGTGATCGCACCTGCGAGGGGATTGGTCGCAGGTGCACGCTGCCGGTGCGGCTGGGTGAGCGCAGATGCGAGAAATGAGAAGGTGAGCTGGGGGCTGCTGGGTCGCAGGTGCGAAGAGGTGGTCCAGAGAAACGGAGTCGCTTTTGCGGAAAAGAGGTCGTAGAAGAGGAGAATGGGGAAGGCTGAGGTGGTCAGGTTTTTCTGCAGAAGCGGACGTTTGGGCGCATATGCGGATTTGGGGGCACAGATGCGGAGTCTGGGATTTAAGCGAACTCCACAGGCGCGGAGATTTCACCGCAGAAGTGGATTTTTGGCCCGTAGGTGCGAAAGCACTGGGCAGAATATAAAATTTGAGGGTTTCGTGATTTTATCATTTTGGAACTTTGCAAACTCGGACTAAGGCGATTGTTGAGAGGGATTTCGAGGGGTTTCTTGAGGTAAGTCACTTGTGATCATTTTTATTCAATCCCATTCAATTTTTCACCTAGTTAGTGTGTTTTTGCAGTGTAATTTTGGAAGTTTGAGGCTAGGTATTTGGAGGGATAAATTTGAGAATTTGAGTGACAATTTGGTGCCGGAACTTGGTAAATTGTTATGGTTGGACTCGTGGTTGAATGAGATTTCGGATTATATAACTTTTATTGGATTCTGAGACATGGGCCTGGGGGTCTATTTTTGAGTTGACTTTTTGACTTTTGATTAAGAACTTAGTATTTTCATATGGAATTGATTCCTTTAGCTCGTGTTGATTGTATCAAATTGTTTATGACTAGATTCGAGGCATTCGGAGGCCGATTCGTGAGGCAAAGACTCATTGGAGTAGAGATTTGTACGGTTGAGGTAAGTAACACTTCTAAACTTGATTCTGAGGGTATGAAAGCCCGAATTATGTGTTATATGATTGGGGTTGAGGTGAGCACATGCTAGGTGATGGGCGTAATGGGCGTGCACCGTAGGAATTGTGACTTGATCAATTCCATGGAACTGTATAATTGATTAATCTTGCCGTTAACCGTATATTCTCCATGTGTTAGAGAAATTGAGCTGCAAGCCATGTTAGAAATCATGCTTAGGGTACATGTTGGTACTGTTGGGACCCACAGAGGTCGTGTTGCATGTTGAATTATCTGCTTAAATTGCAATTATGTACTCAGTCATAACTATTATTTGCTTATCATATCTCATTCTCTGTTGCCCTTTATTGATACATCATATCATCATTGTTTGGGCTGATTATCATGATTCTTGTGAGCCCGAGAGACTGGAGAAATTGATAACTGAGCGAGGGCGAGGGCCTAATTGTGAGGATATTTATGAAATCGGGCCGCACGACGCAACATGTTTTATTGATTCATGCCATGATTGGCTTATTATAGCGCTTGGGATGGATTTGCCCCTCCGGAGTATGCACACCCACAGTGAGCGCAAGTACCTACTGAGTGCCGAGCGATTGGGATGATTGAGTGACTGCGAGGATGGAGTGACTGTGAGGAATAAGTGACTGTGAGGATGGAGTGAATGGGAGGACTGAGTGATTGATACTCTGAGAGTATGTATATGATTTCATCACTGTTTTGTAATTCAGTTGGCATACATAAATGACATGTAGATATCGAGGAGTACCATATCTTGTTTCAATTGAACTTGATATATCTTACCTGCTTAAGCTTTAACTGTTAAACTTGGAAGCATGCCTAAATTTCTCTACTGTAATTCTGTAATTGAACTGTATCTGTGAAGCTCGTCACTGCTTTCAGCCCAATAGGTAGACTTGTTACTTATTGAGTTAATTGTACTCACGCTACACCCTGTATTTCGTGTGCAGATCTAGGTGTTTCCAGACATGGTGGTTGGTGATTCTCAGAGTTTCCAGTCATTCGGAGATTATTGAGGTAGCTGCCTGGTATCCGCAGACCTTGACTCTCCTTCCCTATCCCTTAGTTTTACTTATTCAGTTTTTGCTTTCTTAGATAGCGTATTAGACTTTGTATTTGTATAGATGCTCATGTACTCAGTGACACCCTGATTTTGGGAAACTTCTGTATCGAGTTGTGATTTTACTTACTTAAACCTGTTTTAGTAAATTTAAATTTGAAAGTGTTGGTATGTCTGAGTTGCCGGCTTGCCTAGTATCATGATAGGCGCCATCATGCTAGGTCGAGTTTTGGATCGTGAGAAGTTGGTATCAGAGCCTAGGTTACATAGGTTTAACGGGTCATGAGCAGGTTTAGTAGAGTCTTGCAGATCTGTACGGAGACGTCTGTACTTATCTTCGAGAGGCTGCTGAACCCTTAGGAAGACTTCACTTTCTTGCATTCTTGTCGTGCAAATTTGTTGATCCTGGGAACTAAACTTCTATTATTCCATCCTCTCACAGATGGTGAGGACACGTGCTACCGGACCGAACAGATAGCCACCAGTACCACCGGCCACAGCCACGAGAGGCTGAGGTCGTGGTAGGGGTCGTAGTAGGGGCTGAGGTGTAGCTCGTACAGCAACTAGAGAAGCACCTGCAGATGCACCAGTTGCTCTAACGCAAGAGCAAGTTCCAGACGTGGTTGAGCCAGTGGGGCCAGCTCAGGAACCAGTAGTGCCCATTGTGATTTCAGGCCTTCTGGAGGCTTTGGCTAAGATATTGACTGTGTGCACTAGCCTTATCAGGCCGGGGGATGTACTCAGACTCCTGCTGCCCGTACTCTAGAGCAGGTGATATAGGGACTTCAGACACTGGGGGTACTACCAGCCCAGCCGATTGCGGTTGCTCAAGCCTAGGTCACATTATGACTGATGAGGAGTAGAAGAGGCTGGAGAGATTTGGGAGGCTTAGGCCTCCATCATTCAGTGGGGCTGAGTCAGAGGATGCTCAGGACTTCTTGGATAGATGCCAGTAGATTCTTCGCACGACGGGTATTTTGGAGACTAGTGGAGTCTCCTTTACTACTTTTCAGCTATCAGGAGCTGCCTTCAGATGGTGGGAGGCCTATGAGAGGAGTAGGCCAGTTGGTGCTCCACCCCTTTTATGGCATGAGTTCTCCATTTTCTTCTTTGAGAAGTTTGTGCCACAGACTCGTAGGGAGGAGCTGCGCAGGCAGTTCGAGCAGCTACGTCAGGAGGGCATATCTGTGACCTAGTATGAGATACGATTTTTAGAGTTGGCTCGTCATGCAGTTTGGTTGGTTCCCACTGAGAAGGAGAGGATTAGGAGGTTCATTGATGGCCTCCACTATCAGTTGCGTTTTGTTATGACTTGGGAGAGTGTATCGTGTGCTAGGTTCGACGAGGTGGTTGATATTGCTCGATGGCTAGAGATGGTCCGTAGATAGGAGCGTGAGGAGAGGGAGGCCAAGAGGCGTCGTGGTTCGGGTGGTTTCAGTGATGTTCCTTCTGAGGGGCAGTCCTATCACAACAAGGGTCATCCTTATAGGCCCCGCTCAGATGGCTCGTCCAGTTCATCATGGTGCATCAGCTAGCCATGGTTCGTACAATGCTTTTCCGGGTTAGTCATCTCTTAGTGCTCTCGCAGCTCATTGTTTATCCCGTGTTCCATCGGTTCAGGGTTCATCTGTGCCAGGTCCTTCTAGCAGTTACTCTGGTACTTGAGGCTCGATTCAACCCCCACCAGCACCAGCGGGGAGTTGCTTCGAGTGCGGGGAGTTTGGGCATATGTGGAGACGGTGTCCTCATTGCCCGGGAGGTCCAGTTCATCAGAGGTGTCAGGCTATGACTTCTGCACCAGTTACTTCACCACCCTCATAGCCAGCCGGGGTGGGGCCCAGGCAGCTAGAGGTCGCCCTAGAGGGGGAAGCCGATAAGGTGGTGGTCAGGCCTGATTCTATGCTATTCCTGCCAGGCCAGATATTGTTGCTTCAGATACAGTGATCACATGTATTGTCTCAGTGTGCCTCAGAGATGCTTCCATATTATTTGACCCTGGTTCTACTTATTCCTATGTATCATTCTATTTTACTCGTTATCTGTATATGCCCCATGAGTCCTTAGTTTTACCTGTTCATGTATCTACGGCGGTGGGCGATACTATTATTGTGGACCGTGTATATCGGTCGTGTGTAGTGGCTATTGGGGGATTGGAGACTAGAGTTGATCTCTTATTGCTTAGTATAGTCGATTTCGACGTGATTTTGGGTATGGATTGATTGTCTCCATGTCATGCTATTCTGGATTTTCATGCTAAGACCGTGACATTGGCGATGCCGGGGTTGCCAAGGATCGAGTGGAGAGGTTCTCTAGATTAAGTTCTCAGCAGGGTAATTTCTTATTTAAAGGCCCAACGGATGGTTGGGAAAGGGTGTCTGTCATATTTGGCCTTTGTGAGGTATGTTGGTGCTGATACCCCCACTATTGATTCTGTTCCGCTGGTGCAAGTCTTTTCGGATATGTTTCCTGCAAACCTACCGGGCATGCCACCCGACAGGGATATTGATTTTGGTATTGATTTGGTTCCGGGCACTCAGCCCATTTCTATTCCTCCATATCGTATGGCACCGGTTGAGTTGAAGGAATTAAAAATCAGCTTCAAGAACTTCTTGGTAAGGGGTTTATTGGACCTAGTGTGTCGCTATGGGGTGCACCGGTTCTTTTTGTGAAGAAGAAGGATGGTACTATGCGGATGTACATTGACTATAGGCAGTTGAACAAAGCCACAATCAAGAACAAGTATCCTTTGCCGCACATTGATGATCTATTTGACTAGCTTCAGGGAGCGAGTGTTTTGTAAGATTGATTTGAGGTTTGAGTATCACCAGTTGTAGATTCGGGACTCGAATATTCTAAAGACAATGTTCAGGACCCGTTATGGTCACTACGCATTCTTGTTATGTCTTTTGGGTTGACCAATGCCCCAACATCATTCATGCATCTGATGAACAGTGTATTTCAGCCATATCTCTACTTGTTTGTCATAGTATTCATCGATGATATCTTGGTGTACTCACGTAGCTAGGAGGAGCATGCCCGCATATGAGGATTTTGTTATAGTGGCTGAGGGAGGAGATGCTTTATGCCAAGTTCTCCGATTGTGATTTTGGCTTAGTTCGGTAGCGTTCTTGGGGCACGTGGTATCCAGTGAGGAGATTAAGGTGGATCCAAAGAAGATAGAGGCGGTTCAGAGTTGGCGCAGACTATCCTAGCTACTGAGATTTGGAGCTTTCTCGGCTTGGCCGGTTATTATTGTCGCGTCGTGGAGGGTTTCTCGTCTATTGCAGCGCCTTTGACAAAATTGACCCAGAAAGGTGCTCCTTTCAAGTGTTCGGATAAGTGTGAGGAGAGCTTTTAGAAGCTCAAGACTGCCTTGAACACAACTTCAGTTCTAGTTTTTCCTTCAACATCGGGCTCTTATACAGTGTATTGTGATGCTTCTCGGATTTGTATTGGTTGTGTCTTGATGCAGGAGGGTAGAGTGATTGCTTATGCTTCACGCCATTTGAAGCCTCATGAGAAGAACTACCCTGTTCATGATTTGGAGTTGGCAGTCATTGTTCATGTATTGAAGATTTGGAGGCATTATCTCTACGATGTGTCTTGTGAGGTATTTACGGATCATCGGAGTCTCCAACACTTGTTCAAACAAAATGATCTAAATTTGAGGCAGCGGAGATGGTTGGAGCTGCTAAAGGACTATGACATTACCATTCTGTATCATCCCAGGAAAGCCAATGTGGTGGTCGATGCCTTGAGTAGAAAGGCGATGAGTATGGGTAGCCTTGCATTTATTCTTGTTGGTGAGAGACCGTTTGTAGTTGATGTTCAGGCCTTGGCCAACCAGTTCGTGAGATTAGATGTTTTGGAGCACAACCAGGTTCTAGCTTGTGTGTTTTCTCGGTTTTCCTTATATGATCGCATCAAAGGGCGCTAGTATGATGATCCCCATTTGCTTGTCCTTAAGAACACGGTTCAGATGATGCCAAGGATGTAACTATTGGGGGTGATGGGGTGTTAAGGATGCAGGGTCGGATTCGTGTGCCTAATGTAGATGGACTACATGAGTTGATTCTTCAGGAGGCCCACAGTTCGCGGTATTCCATTCATCCGGCTGCCACAAAGATGTACCAAGACTTGAGGCAGCACTATTGGTGGATGAGGATGAAGAAGGATATAGTGGGGTTTGTAGCTCAGTGCCTAAACTATCAGCAGGTGAAGTATGGGCATTAGAGACCGGGCGAATTGCTTCAGAGGCTTGAGATTCCAGAGTGAAAATGGGAGCGTATCACCATAGATTTTGTAGTTGGGTTCCTACGGACTTCGAGGAAGTTTGATACTATTTGGGTGATTGTGGATCAGTTGACCAAGTCCCCGCATTTCATTCTAGTTGGGACTACTTATTCTTTGGAGCGGTTAGCTGAGATTTACATTCGCGAGATTGTTCGCCTTCACGGTGTTCCAGTGTCCATCATTTCATATCAGGGCAAGCTGTTTACATCGCAATTTTGAAGAGTAGTGCAATGAGAGTTGGGCACACAAGTTGAGTTGAGTACAACATTCCACCATCAGACGGACTGACAGTCCGAGCATTCTATTCAGGTATTGGAGGATATGCTATGTGCTTGTGTCATAGATATCAGGGGTTCATGGGTTCAGTTTCTGCCGCTCGTAGTGTTTGCCTACAATAACAGCTACCAATCGAGCATTCAGATGGCTCCGTATGAGGCTTTGTATTGGTGTCGGTCTCCAGTAGGGTGGTTTGAGCCGGGCAAGACTAGGCTATTGGATACTGTCTTGGTTCAGGATGCTTTGGACAAGGTTAAATTGATTCAGGATCGGCTTCGCATAGCGCAGTCTAGACAGAAGAGTTACCCCGATCGGAAGGTTCATGATGTTGCTTACATGGTTGGGCAGAAGGTACTGCTCAAGGTTTCACCCATGAAGGGTGTTATGAGGTTCGAGAAGAAGCGCAAGTTAAGCCATCAGTATATTGGGCCTGTTGAGGTGCTTTAGAGGATTGGAGAGGTGGCTTACGAGCTTGCCTTACCGCCTAGTCTGTCGAGCGTTCATCCAGCGTTTCATGTTTCTATGCTCTAGAAGTATGTTTGGCGATCCATCTCATATTTTAGACTTCAGCACGGTTCAGTTGGATGGTGATTAGACTTATGATACTGTAGCTGGTGGCCATTTTGGATCGACAGCCTCGAAAGTTGATGTCAAAGAACATAGCTTCAGTGAAGGTGTAGTGGAGAGGTGAGCAAGTCAAGGAGGCTAATTGGGAGACCAGGCGGGATATGCGGAGCAGATATCCATGCCTATTTGAGACTCTAGGTACATTTCTAGACCCGTTCAAGGACGAACGTTTGTTTAAGAGGGGGAGGATGTAATGACCCGGCTGGTCATTTTGAGTTTTATATCCCCGTTCCCTCGTTTAATTCTTATGTTATGCTCAATTGTTATTATGTGACTTGCCGGGGTAGTTGGTTTGGTTCCGAAGATGTTTCGGAATGAGTTGAGACACTTAGTCTCAATGTTGGAAGCCTAAGTTGAAAATGTTGACCGGATGTTGACTTATATGTAAATGGTTCTAGAATGGAGTTTTGATGGTTCGGATAGCTCCGTTGGGTGATTTTGGACTTAGGAGTGTATCCGGATAGTGATTTGAAGGTATGTAGTTGATTTAGGCTTGAAATGGCAAAAGTTGGAAAATTAGAAGTTTTGAAAATTTAGAAGTTTGACCGAGAGTTGACTTTGTGGTTACCGGACTAGAATTTTGGTTTCGGGAGTTGGAGTAGGTCCCTTGTGTCATTTATGACTTGTGCGCAAAATTTGAGGTAAATCGGACGTGATTTGATAGCTTTCGACATCGATTGTAGACGTTGGAATTTCTTAGTTTTTGTTAGGCTTGAATTGAGGTGCAATTCGTGTTCTTGATGTTGTTTGATGTGATTTGAGGCATCGAATAATTTTGTATCGTATTTTAAGACTTATTGGTATGTTTCGTTGAGGTTCCGGGGGCCTCTGATGAATTTCGGATGGTTAACGGATAAAAATAAGAAATTGAAGCATTGCTGAAGCTTGGGGCTTTCTAGTGTGATCGCACCTGCGAGGTGATTGGTCATCGGTGCGACCCCACAAGTGCGGCTTGGTGAGCGCAAATGCGAGAAGTGAGAAGGTGAGCTTGTGGTTGCTGGGTCGCAGGTGCGAAGAGGTGGTCCGCATAAGCGAAGTCGTTCCTTCAGAAAAGAGATCGCAGAAGAGGATAATGGGGGAGGCTGAGGCTGAGGCTGAGGCTGAGATGGTCAGGTGTTTTCGTAGAAACGGATGTTTGGGCGCAGAAGCGCTTCCGCAGATGCGTATTTGGGGGCGCAGGTGCGGAGTCTGGGGGCTTAAGTGAACTCCGCAGGTGCGGAGATTTCACCGCAAACGCGGTCACGCAAAGGCGGATTTTTAGCCCGTAGGTGCGAAAGCATTGGGCAAAATATAAAATTTGAGGGTTTCGTGATTTTATCATTTTTGGACTTTGCAAATTCGGAATAAGGCGATTTTTGAAAGAGATTTCGAGGGATTTCTTGAGGTAAGTCACTTGTGATCATTTTTATTCAATAATATTGTTTCCCATTAAATTACCCACCTAGTGTGTGTATTTTTGAGGTGTATATTTGGGATTTGAGCCAAAGGATTTGGAGAGATAAATTTGGGGATTTGAGTGACGATTTGGTGTCGGAATTTAGTAAATTTAATATGGTTGGACTCGTAGTTGAATGAGCTTTAGAATTTTGTAACTATTATCAGATTCCGAGACGTGGACCCGGGGGGTCGACTTTTGAGTTGACTTTTTGACTTTGGATTAAAAACTTAGTATTTTCATATGGAATTAATTCCTTTAGCTCGTGTTAATTGTATCAAAATGTTTATGACTAGATTTGAGGCATTCGGAGGCCGATTCGCGAGGTAAGGGCTTATTGGAGTAGAGATTTGCATGGTTTGAGGTAAGTAACACTTCTTAACTTGGTTTTGAGGGTATGAAACCTTGAATTACGTGTTATATGATTGGTGTTGAGGTGGCGCACATGCTAGGTGATGGGCGTGTGGGCATGCACCATAAGAATTGTGACTTGGTTAATTCCTTGGAACTATATAGTTGAATAATCTTGCCGTTATCCATATATTCTCCACGTGTTAGAGAAATTGAGTTTCAAGTGATGTTAGAAATCATGCTTAGGTTACATGCTGGTACTGTTAGGACTCACAGAGGTCGTGTTGCAGGTTCAATTATCTACTTAAATTGTAATTTTGTACTCAGTCACAACTATTATTTGCTTATCATATCTCATTCTCTGTTGCCATTTATTGATACATCATATCATCATTGTTTGGGCTGATTATCATGATTCTTGTGAGCCCGAGAGACTGGAAAAATTGATGACTGAGTTAGGGCGAGGGCCTAATTGTGAGGATATTTATGAAATCGGGCCGCACGACGCAACATGTTTTATTGATTCATGCCATGATTGGCTTATTATAGATCTTGGGCTGGATTTGCCCCTCCGGAGTCTGCACACCCATAGTGAGCGCAAGTACCTACTGAGTGTGAGTGCAAGTGCTGAGCAATCGGGAGGATTGAGTGACTGCGAGGATAGAGTGACTGTGAGGAATGAGTGACTGTGAGGATTGAGTGAATGGGAGGACTAAGTTATTGATACTCTGAGAGAGTGCATATGATTTCATCATTGTTTTGTTTCCTCAGTTGGCATACATAACTGACATGTAGATATCGAGATGTACCATATCTTGTTTCAATTAAACTTGACATATCTTACCTTTTTAAGCTTTAACTGTTAAAATTGCAAGCATGCTATATTTTTGCACTGTAATTTTGTAATTGAACTGTACCTGTAAAGCTTGTCACTACTTTTAACCTAATAGTTAGACTTGTTACTTACTGAGTTGGTTGTACTCACACTACATTATGCAGTTCGTGTGCAGATCCAGGTGGTTCCAGACACAGTGGTTGCTGATTCAGAGTTTCCAGTCATTTGGAGATTATCGAGGTAGCTGCTTGGCGTCTGCAGACCTTGACTCTCCTTACCTATTCCTTAGTTTTACTTATTTAGTTTCTGCTTTCTTAGAAAGTGTATCAGACTTAGTATTTGTATAGATGCTCATGTACTTAGTGACCACCTAGTTTCGAAAAACTTCTGTATCAAGTTGTGACAGTTTTATCCAGTTTTATGAGATTTTACTTAATTAAACCCGTTTTAGTATATTTAAATTTGAAAGTGTTGGTATGTTCGAGTTGTTGGCTTGCCTAGTGTCATGATAGGCGCCATCACGGCAGGTCAAGTTTTGGGCCGTGACAATAGTTTCCTCACTTTGACGTGAGAAACAAGTACCCCATTCTAAATCTTAACTAGCATTTCTGCTAAAAAACTAAATATATTTTAAATAGAAAAACTTTCTTTTGTTTTCTTTTTGACCTTTGAATTACGCACGATATGATTAAAATTAGCTCAGAAGCACATGGAACTATCAGATCCTTTTTTTGTTATCAAAATTTGGAAAAAATGAAGGGAGCTTCAAATATGAACATAAAATTTATTGCTTTATACCTCTTATGAATCAACTGTAATAATCCAACCCTTCTTTTTGAGTATTTATTGACTCGTTATTTAGTTTGAAGCTCTTTACTACTTCATATTATATTTTTGGACTTGTGTGTATGTTTAGTTTGAATGCAGGAGGATCGGGATGAGTTTGGTACTATTACATGAAACTAGTGAACTAATCATTTTGCTTCAGTTGACTTTAAGTCTTTATTTGAGTAAATGTGTTCGAATTCATGTTTTGAAGCTTCCAATAAGTTCTTACGATATTTTTGAACTAGTCGTGGGATACTTGGTTTAGGACCCGAGGGGTCTCGTGGGCTTCAAGTGAGTTTCAAAGCGTTTGGAGCTGTTTGAAAGTTGCAGATTTTTCTGCAACTGAAGCCTTCATTGCGATCGCACAGACAGGTTCACGGTCGGGAAGGCTTGGGTGAAATGGTCATCGTAACCGCATGGGAGGGGGCTCGTGACCAGCAAAAAAGGACTAGTTGGTCAGCTCGGTCAAGCATTCTACGCGACCGTGAAAGCAAGGATCGTGAACGCGAAGAGAGAGGGAGTAAGTGCATCACGATCACGTGACATGGTGGTCGTAATCGCGAAGAAGGAGTTGTAGCAATACAGAAGCTAGTTTTGAAGTTTTAACAACTAATTTCTCAAGTATTTTGGGTTTTAAGGTCGTGCATGCAGTAGTGTAGCCACATTATTAGTAAGAGTGGTCATGTGAACACCCTTCACCGGATAATTATATTGTA
Source organism: Nicotiana obtusifolia (assembly GCA_002018475.1). Lineage (NCBI taxonomy): Eukaryota > Viridiplantae > Streptophyta > Magnoliopsida > Solanales > Solanaceae > Nicotiana > Nicotiana obtusifolia. The sequence goes on along the minus strand of MCJB01019612.1, from coordinate 45,720 downwards.
TATATAGGTCCAATATTACTTTACATGGCTATATATTTTATTTTTAACACCATTAACACAGTGGAATGAGGTAATCTAGTGGTCTAGTGTGTTCAAAGTAAGGTATCGTTCAGGGGGTTTGAATCCATGTCTAAATATTTTTATCTACTTATTTTATTTGCCAAAAAAAATGGAGACCACCATATTTGGTCCATTTGACTATTTCAATCTTAAAAGATCATAACAAGTGTGATGCGGAGTTCACTAGGCTATCACATTGTTCTATTGATTTGCGTGGAAAGAGTTAGAAGGTTTTTTGATGGACTTTCCTCGCATCATGGCACAACTTTAGCTCAAAAAATGAGGATATCCACTTATTTTGATGTCATAGACATGGTTACTTGTAGAAAGTTCTATTACCTTGAGGACCAAGTTTAGTAGGAGAGTAAGAAGTCCCGTACAATTGGTGTGTTCAGTGCAGATCTATCTAGTAGCAAGGGTAATGGGTCGTTTAGACCACCTCAGTCAGCTTCATATCAGTCAGCCTCGCAGCATTAGTTTAGTTCTCCCTTAGTCTACAGCTAGGCTGCCAGGGCCAGTAATAATAAAGTCGTGCTAGTCTTCATTTCCTCATCATTTAGATTGTGGCAAAAAGTGCGTCATCCCATGCAGGAGAAGTACTAGAGGTTGCTTATGTGAAGAGGAGGGACACCATGCTTTTTCTTGCCCTTAGCTTGGTGGCATATGTCAGCAAGCACTACAACAGTAGGGTTGCCATAGCAGCGACTCCAGTAGCAACCCACCAGTCGGAGTCATGCACACGAGAGTCAGGGAGGTCCTACATAGGGTGCTTAGGGAGTTCAGGAGTGCAGGCAGCAAGGGAACCTCTCTGTTTCTTTGCCATGGCTAGACAGGATGAAGATTTGCATGATGCAGTGGTTACAGGTATACTCATAGAGTTCAAATACAATATTTTCTTTGATAGATTCTGGATCTACTTATTCATACGTGGCTCCTTATTTTCCTATTTCTTGGAGATATCACTTGAAATGTTAGCAGATCCTTTCTTGGGTTTGACCCTAGTGGCAGAGTCTATACTTGTAGAGTGCTTATGCTGGGGCCGTGAAGTTTCAAGTTAGGGTAGAGTTACCTTGGTAAACCTCATAGTACTTCACATGGTTGACTTTGATTTCATTATGGGCATGGATTGGTTCGCTTCATGTTATGCTGTACTCAATTGACATAACAAGATCTTGAGATTTAAGATGCTAGGGAAGCTGAGGTTGGAGTGGAAACATATCATAGCCAAGCCAGAGAAGAGGATCATCTCTTATGTTAAGGAACATAGATTGATCATTCACGGTTGTTTGGGCTTCATAGCTACAATCACGGACACTAACCTTGAGAATTTTACTTTTGACAATGTTCATATTTTTTGTGAATATCCTAAGGTGTTCCCTGAAGATTTGCCAGGATTACTACCATGAGGGAGATTAAGTTTTGCATAGATTTGCTACTAGAGATTTAGGCTATCTCTATTATCATGTATTGTATGGCTCTAGCTTTCAGAGAATCAGTTCGGATTCATGCCTGGGCGGTCGAGTACAGAAGCCATTCATCTTGTGAGGCAGTTGATGGAGCATTATAGGGAGAGGAAGAAAGACTTACATATAGTGTTCATAGACCTAGAGAAAGCCTACAATAAAGTCCTTAGGAAGGTTCTATGGAGATGTTTGGAGGTTAACCGTGTTTCGATAGCGTACATTAGGGTGATTAAGGACATGTAGAATGGAGCTAAGACCGGGGTGAGGACTGTGGGAGGAGACTCGGATTTATTTCCAATAATGATGGGGTTACATCAGGGGTCAGCTCTTAGCCCATTTTTATTTGCCTTGGTGATGGATGTGTTAACACAATACATCTAAGGAGAGGTACCATGGTATATGTTATTTGCAGATGACAAAATGCTGATTAACGATATGCATTGAGGGATTAACGCTAGGCTGGAGGTGTGGAGATAGACCTTGCAGTCTAAAGGTTTCAAGTTGAGTTGGAAAAGAAAATATATTTGGAGTGCAAGTTCAGAGTTGGGACATATGTAGAAGAAGTGGACGTGAAGTTTGATACACAAGTCATCCCTAACAAAAGGATGATTTCAAATACCTTGGGTCCGTACTACAATTTAATGGGGAGATTGACGAGGATGTTACACATCGTTGGTGAGCGGAGTGGATGAAATGGAGGCTCATATCTAATGTCTTATGTGATTGAAATATGCCTACAAAAATTAAGGGCAAGTTCTACCGAGTGATAGTTAGACCGACTATGGATTTGTTGGCCAGTAAAGAAATCTGTCTGGAAGATGAGAATAGCGGAAATAAGAATGTGAAGATGGATGTGTGGGAATACCAAGAAAGACAAGATCTAGAATGAAGTTATTAGGGACAAGGTGGGCATGACTCCTATGGAAGACAAGTTGCGGGAATCGAGGCTGAGATGGTTCGGACATATGAAGATGAGAGACACCGATGCTCTGGTTAGGATATGTGAGAGGATAATCATGGCGGGTTTGAAGAGGGGTAATGGGAGTCCTAAGAAGTACTAGGAAGAGCTGAGTCATGGTACTACTTCAGCTTACCGAGGACATGACTATTGACAGGAAGGTGTGGAGGTCGAGAATTAAGGTTATGGGTTGATAGGTAGTCGGGAGTTTCTCTTTATCTTACTAGAAGTATTGGCACTAGTCTTTTATTTTCCTATTCCTAGTTCCTTGCTAATACATGGTGCGTCACTCTTACCAGTAGTGTTGGCACTATTCTTATTTTTTTATATTCCTAGATCTTGGTTATTACATGTTTGCCATTTACTTCTGTTGCTTTTTACCTTGTTGTTGCTGTTAATTGGTTATTTCTATATTTTCACTGTTCTTGAGCCGAGGGTCTATCAAAAATAACCTCTCCACCATTTTAAGGTAGAGGTAAGATCTGCGTATACATTACCCTTCCAAAACCCCACTTGTGGGATTTCACTAGGTTTATGTTATTTTTGTTGTTATTGTATGGCTCCAGCAAAGTTGAGAGGTTTGAGGAATATATACAAGATGTGCTTGATAAAGGATTCATCAGGCCTAGTGTGTCACTATGGGGTGCGCCTGTGTTTTTCGTGAAGAACAAAGATGGTTCTTTCCACATGTGCATTCATTTTAGGTAGCTAAACAAAGTTACAATCAAGAACAAGTACCATATGCCTCATATAGACGACTTGTTTGACCAGTTGTAGGGTGTGACCCACTTCTCTAATACTTAGGATCGGGTTATCATTAGTTGAGAATCAAGACAGAGGACATCTCTAAGATATCTTTCAGGACAACATACATGTATTTTGAGTTCCTAGACATGTCTTTTGGGTTGACAAATGCCCCAACATCTTTAATGGAACATATGAATTGCGTGTTCACACCACTCATTGATACTTTTATCATTATGTTCATAGATGACATATAGGTCTACTCTTATAGTGAGGAGGATCATGCGTAGGGCTTGAGAAGCTTAAACAGAAGGGGTTGTATGCTAAGTTCTCTATGTATGAATTTTTCCTTGACACTATAGCATTCTTAGGTCATGTAGTATCTAGAAATAGCATTAAGGCTGATTTGTGAGGCAATTTAGTAGTGGCCTAGGCCTACTAAACCTATTGAGCTTTGGAGTTCTTGGTTTTGCAGGCTATTATAGATGTTTTATTGTAAGGTTCTCTACTGTAGTACCACTTTTTGACATAGTTGACTCAGAAGAAGGTCAAGTTCACTTGTCTAAAGAGTGTGAGTCAAGATTTTTAGAAGCTTAAGAGCGCACTGACTACAAATTCAGTATTGATATTACCTACCGGTATAGGTGGTTATACGGTGTATTTTGACATTTCTTGGGTTGGTTTAGGTTGTATTTTGATGTAAGAGGGTAGGTTGATCGCCTATGCCTCTAGCCAATTGAAGAATCATGAGAAGAACTACCTAACTAATGATTGGATATTGTGGTGGTTGTTATTGCCCATAAGCTATAGCGTCATTATTTGTATGGTGAGCCTTGTGAGATTTTCTTCATTCATAAAAGTTTTCAATACATCTTCAAGCAAAAGGACCTAAATATGAGGTAGTGGAGATGACCTGAGTTGCTTAAGTATTACAATATCACTATCTTGTACCACCCAAGGAAAGCCAATAGTGTGGCGGACGCATTGAGTAGAAAGTCTATGGGTAATTTGGCGTTCATACCAGCAAAATGATGTCCTATAGCTAAAGTTTTTCAGTTTTTAGTCAATTGAGTGTTAGAATGGATGTTTCACCGTACGGTGAAGTACTTGTTTCTATTGTTGCATAGTCTAAATGCTTGAGCATGTTAAGGCGCATCAATGGGAGCATCTACACTTGATTGCTCTGAAGGAGAAGTTACTCTAAGGAGATGCCAAGAGGTATTGTGATTTGGGACAAATCATCCTTGAGGAAGCACTAGGTGTTATGATGATGTACCAAGACCTGAAGGAACACTTTTGTTAGAGGAAGATGAAAAAAGACATTATTGATTTTGTAGCTCAGCGTGAATTGTCAACAGATTAAGTGTGAACATTAAAACCAGAGGGATTAGCTCAGAATTTGATTATCCTAAGTGGAAGTGGAAGAACATTAATATAGACTTCGTGGTAGGATTGACACATACTTTTAAGAAGCACGATTCAACTTTTATGATAATTGTCAGACTTACTATTGCCACTTACTTTTAAGAAACATGATTCACCTTTGGTGATAGTTAACAGACTTGCTAAGTCAGCCCATTTCTTACCAATTAAGATTACCTTCATAGAAGAGCAGTTAGCATGGTTGTATCTTTATGAGATAGCCTAGCTGCATAGGATACCTGATCTATCATATCTAAAAGCGTTTCACAACCTAATTTTGGCAGTCCTTTTAGAAGGAATTGGGTACTCAGGTTTATCTTAGCATACCGTTTCACCCATAAATTAATGGCAGTCCAAATGGGTTATTTTGGTCTTGGAGGACATGTTGAAACCGTGTCCTATTGACTTTGGAGGTCATCAGGATAATCATTTGCCTTTGGTGGAGTTTGCTTATAACTATATCTACTAGTCTAGTATTCAGAATGCACCATCTGAGGAATTATATGATAGACCACATCGTTCTACTATTGGATGGTTCATATAGGGTGAAAAAAAGCTTTTGGATCCGAATTTGGTGCAGCATGCCTTGAACAAGGTCAAGGTGTTTCAGGAGTGTCTTAAGATGGCTTAAAGTAGGCAGAAGTCCTATTCGAATAAGCGGGATAGAGATCTTCAGTTTATGGAGGGGGAGATGGTAATGTCAACAGTCTCTCCAATGAAAGGTGTTATGAGGTTCAGGAAGAAGGGCCAGCTGATATCGAGGTATATTAGCCCACTTGAGGTTCTTGAGAGGATAGGAGTGGTGGCTTATATTTGCCGTTAGCTTTATCAACCCTTCATCTAGTTTTTCATGTTTAATGCTTTGGATATATCCCAAGACCCCAGCCATGTGGTTCGTGTCACTGACTGCGTGACTATTTAGCTTGACAAGATTCTGGCCTTTAAAGATACACCAATAGCTATTGTGGATAGAGAGATTTGCTATTTAAGGTTACGGTATGGCAGGACCACCCACGTAAGGATACCACTTGAGAGGCGGAGCAAGATATTTGAGACAGATACCCGTAATTGCATTTCTAGATTTGTTCGAGAATGAACACTAGTTTAAGTGCTAGAGAATTTATCAATCCAACCCCTCTTTTTGAGTATTTATGATATGTTGTTTGGTTTGAAGCTTTCTACTAGTTCATATTGTATTTTTGAACAAAAGATTTGCCTTAAGTTGACTTTAAGTCTGGCTTTTAGTAAATATATTTGGATTCATATCTTTACCCTTCCCATAAGTTCGTACAATATTTTGGAAATAGTCGGGATATTTAGTTTAGGACGTGTGGGGCTCGGGGGCATTTTGGCGTTATTGCACAAAAATGAGCTTTTAAGTTTCTTAAGCCTTCTAAGATTCTCCAGTTGAACTTGATACGTAGTTTTGAATTTTAGTGCTTTCACGCATATTTCTAGACCTTGGATAGTTTTGGATAGTATTATAAGGCCTATCGGGATTGTTTGAGGGGGTCCTGGGGCCTTAAGTGAATTTCGGAGCGTTCAGAGCAATTTTGGAAGTTGCAAATTTTTCTGCAAGCCGTGATCGCGAAGGATTAGGGTAAAATGGTCATAGCAACTGCGTAGGAGAGGGCTTGCAACAGCAAAAAAGGATCAACTTATTAGCCCGATCATTCCTTTTGCGAGACCACGAAGGCGAGGATAGCGAAACGTGAAGAGAAAGGAAGCTAGTGCATCTCGATCATGTGACCTGATTATTGCGATCACGAACAAGAATTGTAGCAGTGTAGAAGCTGGTTCTGAAATTTCAGCTGCTATTTTCATAAGTTTTGGGGTTTTGAAGTCATACATGAGATCCAAAATAATGGAGTTTTGAGCTAATATTCAAGTTATGGATTCCTAACACTATACTCAAACATACTTGATAATTACGTAATTTGGGACATTAAATCATGAGTTTTAAAGGCTAAAATGTGATATTTTGGACCTAAGAAAAAAGAAATTAATTTTTTGTCTAGAAAGTGGAACAAAGTTTGAATTTTAATGATAGAATTGAGTTCCTTAGCTTATGGGAATGAGTTCATGAAACTTGTTTGGGTTTGACCAAGTTGACCACAACCAATATTTACGTTAACTAAAAATTGAGTTAGGGTTCAAAACTTCATAAAATTATGGGAATAACTCTCCTAGATTAATTTGGATCTGTCATTTATAATTTTGAATAGATTGATTCCATTAGAGATTGTTTGAGCAACCTTTGAGGATTCAACAAAAGGTTTGATATAATATTTTGCCATCATTGAGGTAAGTGAGATTTTAACTGTTAGTTTGCTTGTTTTTCTTCAAAAGCATGATATATGTGTTGCTTGTTTGCATTTAAACTTTGGAAAAGAGCCAAATATACCCTTGTACTATCGAAAATAATTTAAATATATCCTCTGTTTCCCTATTCGTTCAATTAACCCTTACCGTTATAATTTGGCACTTATTTACCCCAATTTTGGACGGAAAGACATGTGGCAATTGCAGAACAAAAAGAACCCATCCGCAATCTTTATTACCTGGTTCCACTTAGAACAACCCTATTAACCGACCCAAAAACCTTAATTTCTTTTATTTCTTCTTTCCTTTTCTCCAAATTTGCAGAACTTTGAACAAGCAAAAAAAGAATACCTGCTGCATCACTCCAATACTATAATTCCAATCATACAAATTTCAAATAACAAATTAGAACATAACAATGAAATCAAAAACTAACAATAGAGTATGTATGCGATTGTGAAAAAACTTTGACTAACGACAAGGTCAATAAACATGGCAATGAATCAAGAAATTGTGCCAAATAAGTTGAGGAGCTTGATTTTGTGAGCTCTAATTGCTATTATCGATGAAAGAAGTGCAGCCACTACCTGTTGAATCAAATACGTTTCCATTTTTAACTGATATATTTCGACTAATCTGAGAATTTAGAGAAGTTGAAAGTTAGCGGATAATTTAGATTTTAATTAACAAAAGAAAAGGAATAAGTTGAAAGTATATGTAATTTCCAGAAAATCAGAGAAAGCTAAGAAAATATAATCCTTTAGTGGATCTTTCTTGAAAAGGATAATTAGTAAATTTCTAATTAACTGAATTTTTCTTTTTGAATAGAGAGAGAAAGAAGGGATGGAAGGTATAAACATAGGAAAGAAAATGTAACGATCCAGCAGTTTTGAGCATTTGTATTCCGTTCAGCTCTTTGAAGCTTTGAGCAGCACCGTATGAGGCATTATGACTTATGGGTATCGTTGGTTTTGGTTTTCAGGTGTTCAGAAATTAGTTTAGAAGAATGAATTTCATGTTTGAAGCTTTAAGTTGGAAGAGTTGACCAAGTTTGACTTTTTAGTATTTGACCTCGGATTGGAGTTTTGATGGTTCCGTTAGGTCCGGATGGTGATTTTAGACTCAGGCGTATGTCCATATTTACATTTGGATATTTTTAGAAAGTCTCGATCCTAATTGGTGAAAGTAGGAAATTTGAAGGTTTGGAATTCATAGGTTTGACCGAGAGTTATCTTTGAGGATATCTGATTCGGATTATGGTTCCGGGAATTGGAATAGCTTCGCTATGTCATTTGGGACTTGTGTGCAAAATTTGAGTTCATTCCGAGTTGATTTGGTATGGTCAGCACGAGTTTTGGATGTTGATAGTTTTAAAGTTCATTAAGCTTGATTTGAGGTGCGATTCGTCATTTCGATGTTGTCATGCGTGATTTGAGGCCTCGAGTAGGTCCGTGTTAGGTGATGGGACTTGTTGGTATGTTCGGACGGGGCCCCGAGGGGCTCGGACGTGTTTTAGATTGATTTCGGGCCATTTTTCTTCATGTTCTCTCTGCTGGTTGCTACTGATTTCTGGTGTTTCAAACCTCCTTTACGATCGCGAAGATTGGGTCACGATCGCGTAGTGTACTAGAGGAGCTAATCTTTTTCCTTCATCGCGTTCACTACAGTGGTATTGCATTCGTGTACCTTTGTGAGTCCTGGGCATCGCGTTTGCGTCCTGTCCCTATGCATGCGTTTGCTAGTGTAGAGATAAGAAGCTAGGGACTTGGGAGAATACCTTCGTGTTCGCGAAGTAGCTGATGCGATCACGTAAGGATGGAGCTGTTTTGAATCGCGTTCGCGAGGGCTATGCTGTGAACGCGTAGAGTGATTTTGGTGGCAGTGACTTTTGCTCTTCGCGATCGCGAAGGTTGTTCCGCGATCGCATTGAGTGTTTCTGGGCAGTGCATTTTTCTTCTTCTCGATCGTGCTGGCATTTCCCGTTCGCGATTCATTGATTCGTCCAGTGATTAAAGTACTTTATTTCAGAGGTTTCAACCATTTTTACATATTTGGAGCTATGGAGCTCGGATTGAAACGATTTTTGAAGCGATTGTCAGTAAATGGATTGGGGTAAGTGTTATCTAATCGGGTTTGATTATATTTCATGAATCTAGTCTCATTTTGGCCTTTGGTGGATGAATTCAAAAGAGAAATTGGGGGCTTTTGTCTAAAATTTCACAGAGTTAATTTTTGAGTTTTGAACATCGATTCAGAGTCGGATTTGAGTGAAAGTACTATGGTTGGACTCGTAGTCGAATGTGGTTGTCGGATTTTGTACGTTTCATCGGGTTTCGAGGTGCAGGCCTGGGTTTGACTTTTTTGTTGACTTTGGGCATTTGATTAAAGATCACACCTTTATCGATTGGGTTTGTTTTCTTAGGCATTATTTGATGTATTTGAGTTACTTTTGGATAGTTTCGAGCCGTTCAGAAATTGATGCACACAGGATGGTATTTTTGAAGCATTATTTGGCTTGCTCGGTATTGGATTTGGCTTGTTCGAGGTAAGTAACACTTCTAAACTTGGTGCTGAGGATATGAACCCCTGAATATACGTGATATGTGTTTGGTGTTAAGGTGACGCACATGCTAGGTGAGGGCGTGTGGGCGTGCACCGTGTGAATTATGGCTCGGTTGTCTCTGTTGTACTGTATAATTACCTAATCTTGTTTCTATCCATGAGATTTCTACGTGTTAGAGTAAATGAGTTGTGATGCATGTTAGAAACCATATTTAGGCTATATGCTTATTCTGTTGGGACCCATTGAGGTCATCTCTGCTGTTGAGTTATTTGCTTAAATTGCAGTTACATACTCAATCATACTCATTCATTTGCGTATCATATCTCAGTCTGTGTTGCTATTTATTGATACATCATATCATCTTTTTTGGGCTGATTTTCATGACATTGTGAGTCGCGATACTGGAAAGATTGATGATTGAGTTGAGGCTCGAGAGCCGGATTGTGAGTGATATTGATGGGATTGGGCTGCACGCCGCAGCAGGTATTATTGATTCATGATGGGATCGGGCTGCACGCCGCAGCCGACTTTATTGAATCATGCTATGATTGGCTTGTATAATGCTTGGGCTGGATTAGCCCCTCCGGAGTCTACACGCCCACAGTGAGCGCAATTGCTATTGATTCACGAAGGGATCGGGCTGCGCGCCTTAGCAAGTTTGTTAGCATTTGGGCTGGATCTGCCATATATAGTGCTGAGTGACTGAATGTGTTGAGTAATTGAGCATGATGAGCGGGAGTTGAAACTGTGATATTGAGTACTCTGAGAGTGTGAGTACATGAGTTCATCACTGTTACGCATTGACATGCATACTTGACATACTGGCATAGAGATGCATTTCCTTATGTTAACACTATTTTGTGGAAATCACTTCACATGCACATTAACACGTAGGCATAGGATGTATTTTCCTTATGCTATCTGATATAAAACATCTTACTTATTGTTGAATGTTTTTGGGAAATCATAGTTTTTCTGATCTGCCCATATTTTGGTGATTTCGGTGAAGGAATTGGACTTTACTGTTATACTTGAAAAGCATGACTATTTTCCATAACTGTGAACTAGTTGAGTATCACATCTCTGAGATATTTCTTGTACCACTTTTATTCTATTGTTACGAGCTATCGTCGGCTATTTGTGTTGGACTCTGACCTTTATTCCGGCTCGTCACTACTTTCAACCTAAGGTTAGATTTGTTACTTGTTGAGTATATGTGATCGGTTGTACTCATACTACACTTCTACACCTTGCGTGCAGATTTGAATGCTGATATTGCTGTGTATGGCGGGATCTAGCATTGAAGATGTACCTGTGTTCCGGTCATAGCTGCCTCTTGTTCTTGGTAGCTTTAGAATTATTAATCCGTTTCATGTATATTTCAAACAAATGATGTATTTATTTCATTTCAGCTTTGTAAATTCTAAATCTTAGAAGCTCATGATTTGTACTACCAGTCTTTGGGAAATCTTTGTATAGAAGTTCCGTTATATTATCATGGCAGAATAGCCGAGGCGACACCTATATTTGTTCCGGTTTGACATTTTGGTCCTTGTATTTCACAAAGTTTCATCCAGACACCTTTAGTCGATCAAAATTAGTATTTTAAAAGCTTCTGATCATTGACCAAGCTTATGCGACATTGAATTTGCTGAGTTGGACAAAATGTGAAATGCACGCATATAAAGTGAGTGTAAACAATGAATTTGATTTAAAACTAATCTGAGATTTAAATCAAATTCCTCAGTGCAAATCACTGATTTAATTACCGCCTGCAAATTCAAATCATTGTTTGCACTTTTCCACTCTTTCCCTTTCTCCCCTTTTCATCCCCTTCTATCTATCCTCAAACACTCAAAAAAAAAAAAAATTCACCTTTTCATATATATATATATATATATATATATTACTACTAAATTCGATCAAAATTCGATTTTATTTCTCTCTGTATATATATAACACATATTTGGATAATCACACCTTAAATTTTCCCTCATCGAATTCCCCAAACCCCAATTTCTAGTTTTTGTTCCCTGTGTAGTTGTAATCAAAATTCGATTTTGTTTCTCTCTTTGTATATAATGCTATAGATTGGGGCATACACACGCGAGAGAAGGCACCCGGTAATTGGAGATGAGAAAGAAATCACGGGCGAGAATTCCTGGTGGTCGGAGGTAGTCTCTGGCGGAGGTTGTTGAAAGTGGCGGCATAGAGGTGGGGGTTATTGGTGTTGCTCCGATGGCAATGATACTGAACAACGAGTAAAAAGCTCAACAAGTCACCAGAGTTAGCTTCATTCAATATCGACGGCTATATAAAAGTCACTGCCAGCGAAAATTCCGGCAAAAGTTCCGGACCTAAAACCCATATGATAGTAGAAACATAAAATAAGAAGACAACGGGAAAAGCATCGATCGGAATAAATGCGCCATCCAGCCAATGATAAAATTAAGAGGAAGAGAGGCGTTGTGAGAGATGATTTTGAGGAAAAATAGCAAAGAAATAAAAAATGGAGTAAAATATTTTAAAATGAAATGAAAAAATAATGATGTGGCATAAAAAATCTGAGGTGGACATGGATTTGTCATCCGCATAAGATAGTTGAAGAGAACACAAGGTCCAGAGGGTTTAAAAGAGATTTTTTGATCGAGTAAAGGTGTCTGGATGGACCTTTGTGGAATACAGAGATCGGAATGTCAAATCGGAATAAGTACAAGTGTTTCCTAGACTATTCTGTCTATTATCATTACATTTCTTAGTAAAAACTTAGTGAATTGGATTATTGTTGCTGATTGGCTTACCTAACAGGTTGGATTAGATACCATCACAACTAGTTGAATTTTGGATCGTGACAGAAAGCAAGATGGAGCTTGCAAGAACGAGATAAACATAGGGAAGAAGCATTTCTGCAAATATTTCAAGATAACGAGGAAGAAGAATTATTTTTTTTGAAGATTATTATTAGGGAAGAAATGAATGAAAGAAAATGGTAGAATGGAGAGAGAACGAGGAGGGTTTTCATTGGATAATTGAAAAGAGAAGAAGAAGCATGAGAAACTAAATGAAATAAGGTTTATGGGTCGGGTAATAGGGTGGGTTTTAAGTGGGATCGTGTAAAAAAAATTGGGGATGAGTTATTTTGTTCTAGAGTTGCCACGTGTTTTTCTGTCCAAAAAGAGATAAATCAGTGCCAAACTATAATGATAGGGGTTTCATTTAACTAATAGTAAAACGGATGGTTTATTTAAGCTATTTTCGATGGTACAAGGATATACTTGACTCTTTTCTGTTTAAATTTTCTTGTTCATGTGTGTGGGTGAGCATGAGCTTGGTTGACTAGTTTGAAACTTTTATCTTAGACTGTGATAGTATTAGTAAAACGTATCTATGCTTTTACAGTAGTTTCAGCAGATTATGTGTCGTTTGACCTTATTTAGGTTCTTAGCAAGCATCATCACAATCTAGCTGTGTGTTGAGCTTGGAATATTATACTTGTGGACCCATACAACGGGTTGAGTTTCTTTCAGCATATAGTACGACATGTTTATATTCATTACTTGTATTATGATCTCAATTCAGTTAATTTACTTCTATATTGCTTTTATACTTTTATTGATTTGCTTATGATATACGTACGCATTACCAAATTTTTAAGGACTTGCTTCAAAGGTTGGCTGGGAGAGCGAGTCGATAATCTTGTTTGGTCTTTTAAACTAATAAATACTGCATGTACGCAGGTCTAGTAGAGGGAAATCTAGTTGTTGACTAGTGACTCAAGCCAATTTTCAAGTCTATCTAGTTGATGTGAGCCCTGACTAGTTTGTGGGGGAGGCTTCAACTTCTATCTTTTCATTTCTTGTTATGACTCTATTTTCAATCTGGAACTCGTATCAGTTGTATTCATTTTCTAATGCTCAATTATTGTGATGACCTGATAGGTCATTTATAGTTTTAACCTTAAATTTTATGTTTCAAAACCTCGATTAGCTTCGTTTAGTCTTCCTCATTTTTTTTATTTTTTTATTTTTTTTTGCAAAATATAGATTTTATTGATAAAAGCAAATTAAAAAAGTGGAGGGGGACATGAACCTTACCTCCAATAAGAGAGTGAATGTACACTTAGTTATCCTAATGTGGTAACTAAATATACCTAGAGTGTAGTAAGTTGTTGGACCTATGGGGAAGTGACGATTGTCTATTTTGTAATGATAGACAAACGCATGTACAAAAGCAAAGTGAGATTGTTCTAGGTCAGCTATACAAAAAGTAGCATATGTTCTTGCTTCTATTATGTGATTTGAAAACGTGTTCCCTTGTATGTGCAAAGTTCTCAAAAGTGTAACTAACAATTGCGACCAGTCTTCAAATTTGCTTTGGCCTGAGTAGGAAAAGCCAAGTTGAAGATAGTAGTATGAGACCTCCCTGTAATTGGATGAGAGTGTTGTTTGTTTTGTTGATTGGGCAGTGTTCTGGATGCTGCTGTAGGTTCTGAAGTTGGAATGGTGGCTTGTGTATTGATTTTGTTGCTGATGAGTGAGTGTAAGTTGTTTGATATGTTTTCTGCTGTTGTGGGGGTTAATATTCTCCTTTGATTCCTGTTGCTTCTTTTGGTATCTTGTTGGTGGTACTATGAAGTCTTGTAGCTGTTGATGACTTGATGTGCTACTGTTGTTTTGGTATGAGCTGTATGGTTTCCAATATTGCCTTGTAGGTGTAGCAGTCCATGATGGTTGTTGTAGTTGCAACAGATTGAGCACCCTAGGTGCTAATACCACACCTTGCAACTGCAGTAATGATCTGGGCCATTTGGAGCTGTTTGCTGTGTTGTAGAAGCTCTTGAATTCAGTAGCTGAGCTGGTGTTTGAGTTGTGGTTTTTGTGTGATTTGTCTTGCTGTTGATGGTGTGTGAATTGGCTGTGGTTTGTGTGCTGCTTTTTAATGACTCTGTGCTCTTCTATTTTTACTACTGAGTGGTGCTTTTGTTGTCTGTCCGTTGGATGGTCTTCTATGCCCTGTGATAGCTGCTGGCCTAATGGTTGGCTATTTTTGCTACTGTTCCAGTGTGGCTGTGTGTTAGCTGAATTCCAATGATGTATGGTGACAGAAAATGTCCATGATTTTTGTTGTGAATGCAAGAGATTGAGCACTGAAAGTGCTAATACCATACCTTGCATTTGCAACAATGATCTGGACCTTACCCAACTATCTGCTACATTGTAAAAGTTGTTGAGTTCATTGAGGGCTTTCTGTTGTTGGTGTATTTGTGGATTTGGAGTTTGTCTCGACTGTTGCATTTTAGAGATGAAGGTGATGGATGTGATGTTGCTGATTTTCTTCTGTTGTTGGCAGTTGCTTTGCTGAATTGAGCTTCTGTGTTCCTTTGGTTTAGTGGAGTCTTGTTTGAGCTTATCAGATTCAACATTGAGTTTGAGCTTTTGGTGTGGTTGCACTAGTTGATTGTGTGCATTAGGGGTGGTTGCACATCGCTTCCTTAGTGATGAAGGTGGATGTAGGACTGGACTGTTGATGAGATTGTTGTATCTTTGTAGGAATTTCTTTTGCTGCTGCTATGCTCCTACTTTGCTTCAATTGTTGTGCTGCATTGGCATACTCCAGTTCTTCTTTCCTGTGTTTTATGGTGACAGGGAGTGTCCATCTAATTGCTCATATGGTGCTGCTGTTGTTTAATTGTGTGGTTGCTGGGTTGCTATGTTTTATATTAGCAAGTGGAATCCATGATAATTGCTGTGATTGCAATGGATTGAGCATTAGAAATGCTACTATCACACATTGCAATTGCAGTAATTATCTGGTCTCCTCTAGGCTATCTGTAGTGTTGAGAGGTATGCTGAGATTATATGTATGTGGTTGCTGAGATTGGTTGGATATTGCTTCCTCATTAGTAAACTGATCCCTCACAATAATCAGCATTTCAATACTGCTTGACTCCAAAGAGTTGATGGTTCTACAGCTCTTGTCAGTGTTTCCTGCAAGAAAGAACATCATGTTAGATTGGGCCCCCCTCTCCAGTTTCTCATTAATTCTGATGTTGTGATGATCTTTGTGATGGCAGCCCTGATGTAACATTGTGCCTGCACCCACAAGTACTCTGATTATGCTAAATTCTGTATCCACTATCTTCTTGCTGATGTCTTGCTTGACTGAGTAGCTGCTTGTTTGGTATCTGGCTTGTGAGGTGCTGTTCCATGGTGCACCAAATGGCAGCAGTTGGTGTGGAGATATCAAGCCTTTGCTGTAGTTGTTATGGTCAATGTTGGCAAGTTGTGCTCCAGATTGTCTTTGTTGGTGCTGCATTATCAGTGGTGATCTCCAGTTTCTCTTGCTTGCCTGATTTAGCTGGTGTAGTTGATCTACGAGGTTAGCTGATCCTATGTTCCCTGCAATGAAAGAAGAGTAGCTAGTGAGCCACTGCTGCATTGTTTCTTTACCATTATTATTTTGCTTTCCCCCAGGTTTCTTTTCCTTTGGTAATGTTACTGCCCATTGTTTCCTGCCACCTTTACTCTTAGGTATGGACATTGACTTTTATCACTGTTAATCAACCTTCTGCTTTGTATATCCAAATCCTCAAAACAGTAGCATTCCATTGGTCCAATGTCTAGAGCATAGTTGGCCAGGTGGTCTGCCACTTTGTTGCCTTCTCTGAATGTGTGTGTAATTGTTATATCGTAACCTGCCATCAATTTTCTGATCTCTGAGACTGTTTCATCAATGGACCATGGCACTCTCCATTCTCCCTTTATACTTTTCAATACTATCATTGAATCAGTGTGAAGGTCTATGAGGGTGTGGTTATTGTGAACACAGAACCTCAGGGCCTCTACTATAGCCTGTGCTTCATCTTCTGTGTTTGTGCCTTCTTGGATTTCTTTACTGCATGCATATATGATGTCTCCCTTCTCATTTCTCAGTATGAAGCCAATGGAACTTCTCCCTGGATTACCTCTAGAGGCTCCATCTGTGTTAACCTTTGTCCCTTGGTTAGGGAATTCCCAAAGTACCTTTGTGTACTTTAGGGTGGGGATGTATTGTTCCATCACAGTGATTATGTCTGGACACTTGTGTGGGATGTTGTGTATACCTAGCTTACTGACTTTGATGAGTAGCTGAAGAATAGAGTTGATCTGGTAGATTACTCTACTGATAGTGACTACATCTCCATGTCTGTAGCTATTTCTCCTCTTCCACAACTCCTATACAATCACTGAAGGTAAGGCCTGCATTATTAGTTTCAGTCGACTGACCATATCTGCAGTCCAGCATTTGGCCACTGCTTGATGCAGTGTGATTTCCTCTATGTCAATTCCTGCATGACCAAGGAAGTATCTCCACACTTTTTTGGCTGCATATGAAGTGAAGAAAATATGCTGTCTTGTTTCTTCTTGTGGTTCTGCACAGCAGCTGCATTTAGAGACCATGTGATAACCCAGTTTTTTGAAGAAATCATCAAGTGGTATTCTGTTTCTCCATAGTTTCCACATGAAGAAAGCAACTTTGAATGGCAGTCCTTTCACCCAAATGTTCGTATAAGTATTGTGAGGATGCTGTCTCTTTCTCAGATATTCCCAGGCTGATTTAACAGTGAATTCTCCTCTAGCTTCTAGCATCCAAATTGGTTTATCAAGTTCATCTGAAGAAGCTGGAGGTTTAATATTCTCCAGTATGTGTGCAGCAAGTTCAACTGGCAGTATCTCTTTTATATTCTCCTCATCCCAATAGCCTTCACACACCACATCCTGAATATTTTGTATGTTTTCATCATTTATGAAATCAGGTGGAGTGACAAAGCAAAGAGCTCCTAGCACAGTCCAGTTTTCAAACCAAAATAGGGAAGATCCCATCTTAGGTTGCCAACAGATTTGGTGCTCCATCATGTCTCTGCTGTCAGTCATTTTTCTCCATATGTGAGAACCACCTCTCCATGGTCAGATGTTGCAGTATTTCTGGCTCATAAATGCACTCCACAGGATTGGTTTTGTTCTAAAGTTCCACCATAGCTTACAAAACAAAGCTGTGGACATATCATGTAAAGATCTGAATCCTGCACCTCTTTCCTCACAAGGCAAGCATAAAGTGTTCCATGATGCCCAGTGCTTGCCTGGATTTCCCACAGATTTACACCAGAAGAATTGTGAAATTATCTGGTGTAGTTTATTGATTACACAGGTGGGGGGTTTACTGCAGAGAGGAGGTGTATGGGCATGCTTTGTAACACATGTGTGATAAGCACTGCCCTTCCCCCTATGGAGAGTTAGTTTTCCTTTCCAGTTTTGTAATTTATCCATCACCTTTTGTATGAGACCTTGGTAGTAATCCATCTTCCTCCTCTTGTAGAAGACTGGACATCCCAGGTAATTAAAAGGGAAATCTTGCCTCGTTATTCCTGTGATTCTTTGCACTTTGTCAATTACTTGTGTTGAGGTGGAATGATGCATATAGATAGCAGCCTTGTTTTTGTTGATCAATTGGCTTGAAGCATTAGCTGAAGTGAAGTGGCATCTGATGAAGAAAAGATGATAGTGTTATCAGCATATGCTAAGTGGTTTATTTTGGGACTCTATTTAGGCAGTCCAAATCCACAGAAGTACAGATTGTTGACAAAGGCCCTATTAACCCAATGTACTGTTGATTCTTTAATTTTAGTAGCTAGTGCTTTGTCTCCTGTTCCATTTACCTCTGCTTGTGACTTATTAGTGTGTAGTGACTTGCTACTCCCTGGAGTTGAAGTTAACTGTGCTGCCATTGAGGCATGCGTATTTCCTCCCATTGCTTCTTCAATTACATCAGTTGATTGTGTTCATTGGCTCTGTTTTGTTCCATTTCTAGTGCTGCAAACTTGTTGTTTGTCTGAACTTTTGCATATCTGTATTAGCTGATTTTAATGCCAATCTGTCTTTGGATTGCTCTGCTATTTGTTTGTCTTTGTCTTTATTTTGGATTCTATTTACCTCCTTCCATTGTAAACTTGTGTTGCCCACTACTTTACCACTTAATAGGATCATGAGAGGTGGTGCTTCTTTTGCCTTGTCCTTAGTTTTTTGCCTTTCACCAGAGTTTTCATTCAGTAGTTCAGGATGAAGCTTCCAAAATTCTAACATGTCATGGCCCTGCAGCTTGCATTGTTTGCAGTATTTAGGTATGAAATCATACTGAACTTTAACCCATTCAGTTCTTATGCTCCCTGTGACTTCATTCTTAATATCCACACGGACTTTCTTTGGTAATTCTGTCACCAAATCGACTAATACCTAGACTCTTGCACAACTTGGACGGGTTTTGTTGATTGTTGCCATATCTACATGCAATGGCTTTCCAACTGCTGAGGCTAAAGAAAAAAGATATTCTTTAACAAAATAAGTAGGCAACAGATTAGGGAATGAAATCCAAGCCATTGCTTTGGATATTTCCTCTCCTTCTTTAAATTTGGCATCATAAATCAATGTCCTCATCTGATACTCGTATCCATCTTTTGCCTTCAAATAGTATACTATCTTTGATGTAAAGTTGATGAAGTCTTCCCATAGCGTCAATCAAATTAGTACATGCCTGTCTCTGAGTAGTCCAATGTTACAATCACCTTTAATTCCACATTGAGGAGGAATTAATCTATGCAGTTCTTGAATGTCAGGCCACCCGTAGGAGAATTTACCAATTACCGCTTATTGAAGGCCTTCTATTATGTTCATTCTATCAACATCGGCCTCTGTAAACTTGACAAAGGGCTGACCTTGCAAGAATGTTGCTCTTTTGAAAGGTATTGGATCGATTTGGGTTGTCGAACTAGGGTTCACTATTGGGGGCGAATTTAGGTTTGAAGGTCGGAGTAGGTGACTGTTATCTAGGGGTTTTTGACTAATTGTAGCTGTGGTGGGGGATTGGGAAGTGGCGAGAGGAGGTTCGCCAGCTGGCGGAGTACTGACCGGCATCGCCATGGCCGCGATGAGCTTCCTCGTGCTCGTCGCCTCTCTTTCTCTCTCTATCGCTAGACCCTCTCTCTTTCCGAATTTGATAAAAGTATGAAATCGTGCCTTAAAACTCATTTGAGTTGACTTTGGTCAATTTTTTGAGTAACCACACCCGCATCAATGTTTTCACATTTCTAGTGGGTCCGTATCATGATTTGGGACTTGGGTGTATGTCTGGAATCGAATTCGGAAGTCCCTAGCTCGAATTATCGCAATTTATTAAAAACTAGAGGCTAAGGGTTTAACGAATTAATAAGTTTGACCGAAGATTGACTTTGTTGCTGCCTGGTCCAGATTTTTGTTGCGGGACTTGTTATAGGTTCATTGCTGTATTTATGACTTGTTTGCAAAATTTGGTACAAAACGGAGTTGATTGATGTAATTCGGACGTCCGGTTAAAATATTGAAAATTCTTAAGCTTCATTGAAAATTTCATTCGTTATGGTATCCGATTCATAGTTCTAGGTGTTGTTTTGGTATTTTGATCGCGCGAATGAGTTAGTATGATGTTATTGGACTTGTATGCATTTTTGGTTGCAGCCCCGAGGGCTCGGGTAAGTTTCGGAGTGGTTCTGGACTTAGAATTATAGCAGGTGCATGTTTCGTCTGGTGCTGGACAGCAGGCTTCGCAAATGCGAGGTCTGGCTCGCAAATGTGAGCCTCGCTTTTGCGAATGACACTTCGCATTTGCGAGCATGGGCTGGGACTGGAGTTCTCGCATTTACGAGATTTCTGTCGCTTTTGCGAGGGCATCATGTTCCCAATTGCGAACAAATTGTTCGTATTTGCGATGACAACAGAGGTGTGAAACCTTCGCATTTGCAAAGATTTTTCGCATTTGTGGAGTTCGCAATTGCGCACCCCAGGTCGCAATTGCAACATCTGCGCCTGGTCAAAAGCTGAGAAAGACGGGATTTTAGCTCATTCTTTCAACTTCTCAACCCTAAACACCTTAGAGATGATTTTCCTAAGAGCTTTTCTTCCTAAATTCATTGGTAAGTGACTCTAGTCTACTTTCTTTCAATTTCCCATTACATTTCATAAGATCTAAACTTTAAATCTAGGATTTCCATGGTAGAAATTAGGATTTGGATAGAATTTGGGATTTTTACAAAATTAAAATTTAGACCTCGAATTGAGGTCGGATTTGGAATTGAATTACATAACCAGGCTAGGGGTGAA
Organism: Nicotiana obtusifolia; assembly: GCA_002018475.1. Classification (NCBI taxonomy): domain Eukaryota; kingdom Viridiplantae; phylum Streptophyta; class Magnoliopsida; order Solanales; family Solanaceae; genus Nicotiana; species Nicotiana obtusifolia. The sequence continues at coordinate 25,020 of MCJB01019612.1, read as the reverse complement.
TGGGTGATCGGGTTTTGGTCTGAACCTCGGGTTTTGACCAAGCGGGCCCAGGGGTTGACTTTTGTTGACTTTTTCAGTAATAATCTAAATTGAACCTCTTGCATTCATGGGTTTTTTCTAAGGCTTATATTGAATCGTTTGCTTGATAATTCGCTAGATTTGGTTGGTTCGAAGCCTTGTTCAAAAGGCAATGCCGTAGTTGAACTTTGAATTAGTTGCGGAGCAAGGTAAGTATCGTGGTCAACCTTGACTTGAGGGATTAAGACTTGTTTACCTATTTGCTATGTGTTTAATGTGTGGGTACAACGTATATGTGAGGTGACGAGTACTTATGCGTTGTTGTTGGGTTAAAGCATGCGGGTTGAACTTGTTTCCTTGTGATTTATTGCCTCTTTAATTATGACATCCATGCTTAGATTAAATTATTAATTATTTGATCGTTCTTTACGTATTCATGAAATAATTGGTAATGATTGAGTATGTGGAAGTTGAATTTTGGTATCTTGGAATCATAATTGACGTAAAGTACATCCCTTGCATTATTATCTCCTAAATTTGTGTATTCATCACGACATGGTAAGGGAGAGTGTTAAAGCACGAAGGGTGATGCCCTGCCATTTCTTTACCTTAATTACTGATTAATACATGGTAAGGAAGAGAGTATAAGCACGAAGGGTGATGCCATGTCAATCTATATCAGTTATTCACTGTTACATGGTGAGGACGAGAGTAAAAGCACGAAAGGTGATTCCGTGCCCTTTCATTTCTCTTATGACATCAGCTTATAATAAAGATGAGAGTAAAATCACAAAGGGTGATGTCGTGCCATTTTCATATCGTATGTTATTTGTCCTCTTTTGTTGATGAATTATTTGACTGTCAGCATTGTCTTTTTGGTTGTAGTTATCGTATTTTTCCCCTTTCGCATGTCCCCTCCCATATTGTATGTATTAGATCTCTATTATGTTGATGTTTGGTACATATATCTATGTTTGGACTAGTTTAATTACGTGAGTGTCCTGTCATAGCCTCGTCACTACCTTATCGAGGTTAGGCTCGACACTTACAGAGTACATTGGGTTGGTTGTACTCGTACTACACTATGCACTTCGTGTGCAGATTTTGGTACTGGTCCCAGTTGTACGTGAGGTACACTAGCTTGGATTATCAATCGAAAACTTCAGGTAGATCTGCTGACGTTCGCAGACCTTGAAGTCCCCTTCCTTTTTCCTCCTTTACTGTTCATTTCATTCGAAACAGTTGTATTTATTTCAGACTTTATTTGTAGAACTTCCAGTAGCTCTTGCACTTGTGACAATAGATTCGGGCTATATTAGATACTTCAGATGTTATGATTTTCCTCACCTTACTTCAGAATCTATTTCAGCTATTTCGGTTTCCATATTATTATTTATTTTGAACTGTTAAAATGGATAAACTATTCTAACATTGGCTTTCTGCAAGTTAGGCGCAGTCACGGTCCCGAGGGTGGGATTTCTTGGTTGTGACAAGATGGTATTAGAACACTAGGTTGCCTAGGTCTCACGAGTCACGAGCATGCTTAGTAGAGTCTGGAGGATCGGTATGGAGACGTCTGTACTTATCTTCCAGAAGCTATGATGTTTGGAAAAAGTGTCACTCATTTCTTACTCTGTCATGCGATTTTATTCTATCATTGATGATTGAACCCTTCTATTCTTGTTCTCTCGCAGATGGCAAGAACACGCAGTACATCTACCGCTGAACAGGAGTCGGAGCCCCCTATGGCAGCTACAACTAGGGGCCGAGGCTGAGGCAGAGGTGGAGCTCAGCCTAGAGCTCGAGCAGCAGCACCAGTAGTGGAGCCTCAGGTAGATTATGAGGAGGAGGTTGCAGCTCAGACTATACCGGTCGGAGTAGCTCAGGTCCCGAAAGGATTCATAGCCACTCTAGTGCTTCTGGAGGATCTATTCCATTTGGTGGGCCTTATGGAGAGTGTGGCCTTAGACCGGTACATTTCTAGTGGCACAAGCCGTCTCTTGGGCTGGGGAGGAGCACAGACTCCCACTACTCACACCCCGGAGCAGGTGGCTCCCCAGTTTCAGACTCCTAGAGCTTTGCCAGTTGGGGTAGTTCAGCCGGTTGTTGCGGCACAGGCCGGTGATAGGCCTGATTTATCTTCTGAGGCTATGTTGAGGTTGGATAAGTTCACCAAGCTCTTTCTTGTTCATTTCAGTGGTGCATCTTCTGAGGACCCACATGATTTTCTAGACCGTTGCCACAAGGTGCTGTCGAACATGGGTATAGTTGAGTCTAATATGGTCGATTTTGGAGCATTTCAGCTGACTGGTTCCACTCGGAGATGGTGGAGAGATTATATGTTGACTAGACCAGCTGGGTCGCCCGCACTTACTTGGGATCCGTTCTCACAGCTATTTCTAGAGAATTTCATCACTGTCACCTTGAGATAAGAGTATCATAAGCATTTTGAGCGACTTCAGCAGGGTGGTATGACGTTCACCCAGTATGAGATTCCATTTGTGGACTGAGCTCGCCATGCCACTATCTTGCTTCCTATTGAGAAGGAGCGAGTGAGGAGATTTATTGATAGGCTCACTTACAGTCTCAGGCTTTAGATGGCCAATGAGACAGGGAGTGATATTACCTTCTAGATGGCTGTTGATATTGCCAAACGTATCGAGTTGGTTCGTGTTAAGGAGAGGGGGCCGGTGTCAGATAAGAGGCTCCGTCATTCTGGTAGTTTCAACGGTGCCTCATCTGGAGGCAGGAGTGCTTTTGCTAGAGGACATCCTCCCAGGCCATTTTATTCAGCACTTCAGGCGTCCCACAGGGCTTTAAGGAGCCGTGGTTCTTACGTGCCTCATTCTGGACAGCCACCCTATAGTGCACCACTAGCTCCTATCAATGCACCTTCAATGCAGAGCTATTAGAGTGGTTATTCAGGTCCTTACGACCAGTTCCAGGGTCAGCAATCACAGCAGCCGAGGGCTTGTTATACTTGTGATGATCCGAGACACATTGCTAGATTTTGCCCCAGGTCCCAGGGCAGCGTGCAGTTGCAGGGCTCTCGTGCCATGATTCCGGCACCGGTTGCTCCACCTCTCGTTCAGCCAGCTAAAGGCAACGGTCAGGAAGCCAGAGGTGGAGGTCAGGACATTAGAGGTGCAGGTCAGACCGTTAGAGGTGGAGGCCAGCTAGCTATAGGCCGTCCCAGTGACGTAGTTCAGAGTGGTGGGGCCCAGCTCCGATGTTATACTTTGCTAGCTAGGCCTGAGGCCGAGTCATCTGGCGATGTTTTCACAGGTATTGTTCCCGTTTTCCATAGTGATGCTTTAGTTCTATTTGATCCAGGATCTACTTACTCCTGTGTGTCATCCTATTTTGCTGCATATCTGGTTGTGCCTCATAATTCCTTGAGTGCTTCCGTGTATGTGAACATGCTTGTGGGAGATTCTATTATTGTAGATCATGTCTATCGCTCGTGTGTGGTTACTATTGGGAGTCTTAAGACTAGTCTAGATCTTTTACTCCTTGATATGGTAGATTTTGATGCCATCTTGGGTATGGATTGGCTGTCACCTTATCATACTATATTGGACTGTCACGCCAAAATCGTGACCTTAGCCATGCCGGGGTTGCCTAGATTAGAGTGGAGGGGAACTCTTGGCCATTCTACCAGCAGAGTTATATCTTATGTGAAGGCTCGACGCATGGTCGAGAAGGGATGTCTAGCTTATTTTGCCTATGTCCGTGATTCTAGTGCGGAGGTTCCTTCCATGGATTCGGTGCTAGTTGTTCGTGAGTTTCTAAAGGTGTTTTTAGCAGATTTGCCGGGGATGCCACCGGACAGAGGTATTGGCTTCTGTATTGATTTGGCTCCGGGCATTCAGCCCATTTCTATTCCACCATACCGTATCGTGCCACTCGAGTTAAAGGAATTGAAGGAGTAGTTGCAATACTTACTTGATAAGGGTTTCATTTGACCTAGTGTCTCGCCTGGGGAGTTTTCGTGTTGTTCGTGAAGAGGAAAGATGGGTCGATGAGGATGTGTATAGACTATCGACAGTTGAACAAAGTCACTATCAAGAACAAGTATCCGTTTCCGAGGATTGATGACTTATTTGATCAAGTTAAGGGTGCCAAAGTATTTTCGAAGATTGATTTGAGGTCTGGCTACCATCAATTGAGGATTAGGGCATCTGATGTCCCTAAGACGGCTTTTTGGACTCGGTATGGGCATTATGAGTTACTAGTGATGTCATTTGGGTTGACAAATGCCCCAGCAACATTCATGGATTTGATGAACCGAGTGTTCAAGTCCTACTTGGATTCTTTTGTGATTGCATTCATTGATGATATCTTGATCTATTCTCGCAGCTGAGAGGAGCATGAGCAGCATATTCGGATTGTACTTCATACTCTGAAAGTTAGCCAGTTATAAGCCAAGTTTTCAAAGTATGAGTTTTGGTTGGACTCAGTCACTTTCTTGGGACATGTTGTATCGGCAGAGGGCATAAAGGTGGATCCCAAGAAGATTGAGGTAGTTCAGAACTGGCCTAGACCTACTTCAGCTACAGAGATCCGGAGTTTCCTGGGTTTGGTGGGTTATTATCGCCAGTTCGTGGAGGGGTTTTCATCAATAGCAGCCCCGTTGACTAGAATGCCCAGAAGAGTGCCCCGTTCAGATGGTCGGACGAGTGTGAGTTGAGCTTTCAGAAGCTCAAGACTGCTTTGATTACAGCGCTAGTGTTGATGTTGCCCACCGGTTCAGGATCATACACGGTATATTGTGATGCATCTCGTATTGAGCTCGGTGATGTATTTATGTAGAATGGCAGGATGATTGCATACGCATCGCGACAGTTGAAGGTTCATGAGAAGTATTACCCTATTCATGACTTAGAGTTCGCAGCCATTGTTCATGCGCTGAAGATTTGGAGGCACTATCTTTACTGCGTGCCGTGTGAAGTATTCACTGATCATCGGAGTCTGCAGTATTTGTTTAAACAAAAGGATCTCAACTTGAGGTAGAGGAGATGGTTGGAACTGCTGAAAGACTATGATATCACCATTTTGTATCATCTAGGGAAGGCCAATGTGGTGGCCGACACTTTGAGTAGAAAGGCTGTGAGCATGGGCAACCATGCATACATTCCAGTTGGTGAGAGGCCGCTTGCTGCAGATATTCAGGTTTTGGCCATCAGTTTGTGAGGTTAGATGTTTCAGAGCCTAGTCGTGTTTTAGCTTGCACAGTCGCTCGGTCTTCCTTGTATGAGCGCATAAGAGAGTGTCAATATGATGATCCCCATTTGCTTGTCCTTAGATACACGGTGTGGTACGGTAGTGCCAAGCAGGTTACTTTTGGAGATGATGGAGTTTTGAGGATGCAGGGCCGTATTTGTATGCCCAATGTGGATTGGCTTCGTGATTTGATCCTTGAGGAGGTGCACAGTTCCTGGTATTCTATTCATCTAGGTGCCGCCAAGATGTATCAGGACTTGCGGCAGCATTAGTGCGGAGGAGGATGAAGAAGGATATAGTTGCATATGTAGCTCGGTGTCTAAATTGTCAACAAGTAAAGTAGAGCATCAGAGACCTGGTGGTTTGCTTCAGAAGTTAGAGATTCCTAAGTAGAAGTGGGAGCGTATCACTATGGATTTTGTTGTTAGACTCCCACGAACTCAGAAGAAGTTTGATGCGGTTTAGGTCATTGTGGACAGGTTGACCAAGTCGGCACATTTCATTCCTATGGCAGTTACCTATTCTTCAGAGCTGTTAGCTGAGGTCTAAATCAGCAAGATCATTCGTCTTCACGGTGTGGCTGTGTCTATCATTTCTGAACGAGGTACGCAGTTCACCTCGCACTTATGGAGAGTAGTACAGCATGAGTTGGGCACGCAGGTTAAGTTGAGCACATCATTTCATCCCCAAACGGATGGACAGTCCGAGTGCACTATTCAGATATTGGAGGATATGCTTCGCGCTTGTGTTATGGACTTTGTGGGTTCTTGGGATCAGTTACTGTCACTTGCGGAGTTTGCCCACAATAACAGCTACCAGTCGAGCATTTAGATGGCTCCCTATGAGGCATTGTTGCTCCCTAACGCACACGCAAGTATACGTGGTCGACAAGTAATATAGGATTATGAGTCCAGGTTGTCGTACCCACAGGGACTTAAATTTACTACTTTCTAACGAACTAATACTGTTATTTAAGCAAGCAAGAATCAAATTTAATATTTGAGTTATTCTACTTATAATTCTAATTTGTATCTAAGAATTGCAAAGAACAAAGTACGTATTTTGTAATCAAATAAACAAATATTCCAGGGTTGTGACTATTTTTCCAATCCTATTGAGTTCTAATTGACTTCTCGTTCATATAATTCATGTAAGATTGCTAATTGATCGATAAATATACTCATAGCCTTCTTCCGAAGTACTATTCGCCTATTCCTAACAAGATTAACACCTATATTCCTATGGAATTAATCTAGCAAGAATGCAATAAGAACACGATATTCAATTAAGCATGGTGATTAAGTATATTCCTATCCTAATCACGAATCCGCCCCCTCAAAAAGGTTAAGAACATGCTTTCTTCAATTCTTATTCTAATCTAAACATAGTTTTCCCAAACATAGCATAGACAATTGATAGAACTTAATTGATGGCCAAAACAATTAAGCAATTAAGCATAGAATTGAAGAAACACTCATATTAACATGAATTATAAAAACGAAATCGTCAAGTTCGAAACACAAAATTCATGGCTAATCACAACCCCAGAACAAGGGGTGATTAGCCACTCATGTTCAACAAAATGAAAAGACGAAGTATTGAAAAACTAATAGAAATACTAGACAGAATTGATGAACTGAAGATCGATTGCATTGTTGATGTTCCTTAGCGTTCTTAGCTTTCAAAATCACGTTCTACCCCTCCAAGATGGGTTTAGGGGTGTTTAAATAGGAGTTGGGAAGGTTTGGGGTCGAATTAGGGGTCTCCTAGACAGATTAGGACAGCCTCCCGCAGTCGGCGCCCTGGCTGGCGCCAGGCGCCCCCCAGGGCGCTGCATCCAGTAGCGTTTTCCAGCCTCACTGCCTTCAGCGCCACAGGTGGCGCCCAGTGCTGCCTGTGGCGCCCAGTCCCTCTTGGTCCGGTTTCTTCTCGTTTTGGCTCGTTTCTTTCCCGTTTTCGCCCCTGATTGCTCCCGACTCATTCCTACACATGAAAACACATTACATTAACATGAATTGACGCAATTAACATCCCAAATTCATAACACAAGAGCTAAATATGAGATAATTTACATAGCATTTTATATCTTTTCTACCAATTATCAACACCCCACACTTAGTCTCTTGCTCGCCCTCGAGGAATGGGATTATAGACAACCTCCCGCAACTACTAAACTCTTAATATTATCACGAACCATTCAACTTTTCAAACAATCCATACTCTTGAACACAATCAATACTAGCAAACAAGTATGAACACATAACTAATCCATATTATTCCCGTAAAGTTTTATTAGGCATAATAATTCAATGACATTCAACAACCTAATTGTCACCACCTAACCTCAAAAGCCGACTTACCACATTAAGCTATTTCAATGCATATACTTACCTAACAAGACAATTCATACATTACCAATTGTTCATGAAATCATGTGCCCTCACCAATTATCTGAAGAGTGAACATATATGAATGAAATCGCATAACAATTGCACAACATAATATCACTCTCAGAAAGAACTCATATGCTTCCCATAAAGTACCATAAGCTTGCCCGTAGTGTAGATTTTCACTAATTGAGTCAGTCAAATCTAAGATCAACTAGGACTTTGTAAGGTTGTAATGTAGGCTAGGGGACGGGTAGGATATATTTGGTACTAGTGGCTAGTCCTCCTAAGCACTTAATACACTACACTCAACATTTAAACACTTCTTTTTCTTTCAATTCCTAAACTTGTCTCATATACATAGCCTTTCTTTTCAACTCACTTAGCACACAACAATAGGCGGTGAATTTTTTTTTTTCATATCTTTTTCGCTAACACTGTTCTCTTTTTTTTTTTCCGTGTATTTTTCATCATCATTTTTTTCTTTCTTCTTTTCTTTCACCTTCCATACACATTTTTCATCAGCTAGTGGTTTTTCAGTTTAACTTCCACTAACCCATAAGTCTTTTCACAGTTCCATTCAAAATCAAGACAATCCCTCTAGCGTTGCCTTTACTTCTTCTAGCGACTAAGTGCTTTCGGAGGTAAAGGTTCAAATAAGGCTCAATTTAAGAATAAAATAAAGGGAATAGCTTGTAATGTAGGTATCAAAAGAAAAAGGCTTATAGGCTCAAACGGGCTAGCAATGGACAAATTTATATTTGATGTGACAAGCACATCCAAAATTAAACAAAGAAGTGCCTATATCATTTCTTAGATTATCCCAACTTACAATTTCGCTTTAATTAACACAGGGGGCAAGTTCTAGACTATATAAGACAGCATAGAGAATCCAAAACCTTACTCACACAATGCACATGACTCAATCACAACGGTTCTGTTCAAATTTCGAGTTAAGCAAGCATATACAATTGAAAAAATTTAAGCAGTAAATACACTATATGTTAAGCAAGTCAACAATTGAGAAGAGGCGTCACAAATTGGGCTGTTTTCTTTCGACTTATAACTTAACTAACGGGAAGTGGATCATGTGTCATAACCTATTGTACTAGCATACCATGTCAAGAAGTATTGCAGCACACCCCAGTTCTTCCTAAGACTAATCCTAAAAGAAAAATTAAAAATCTGCCCGGTTCGAGCTACATCCTTGGAAAAGAACCGGTGCCCTAAGAAAAACCAAGGAATATTACCTAACTAACCTAAAAATAAAAATAAAAAATCTTTTTGTTATTTTTAATCAAATTTTATCCCTCAAGAAAAAGATCCATTGTCGGGAAAAATCTAAAAAATTTTCAAAAATTATCAGTTTATACATTAAAAATTAATTCATACACTGAAGAATAATAACAATACAACTATAAAAAAAACCAAAATAAAACTTAATCATCCATGATATATATTCACAACAATCACAACACAGATATTTCCCCACCCCACACTTAAACAATGCATCGCCCTCAATGCATGCAAACATGTAAAACAGAGCAGGGTGAGAAGAAAACTCCCTGTTTGCGCTTTTTTTAGGGGACCGGCGAGGTACACTTGTACCTTTTGTATCGTCACGTGCCATATCGTCCTGCAATACGACAAACAGAACAGTGAGAAAGAGTGTAGTAAACTTTCAGGAAGGAACCCCACACTTAAACTCGACGTATAAAAACAAGTGGTGTAAGAAAATTGACGGGTACTCAAGACTTCCCTGTGTGTAAGAAATAGCAACGTGAGAAATTGATAAGGATAATAAACGAGAAAAGCTTGGCACTTTAGAGATAAAGCGAGAAAATATAGGCATACATGAAACTAACGTATACAATGTGACAACATACATGAGTAGTAGATAGGACGCCCGACATGTTCATATCCAAACCGACCCCTCAACACCTATAATTCACCCAAACTACCCCACACTTAATTCAAATGCATGTATAAGTATTTCCGATTACTCAGACTTCACTGGAGCTTTAAAAATTATCATTCAGGCATTTAAACAAACATGTGGTGGGCATGAATAGTGTTCTTCACCCGCAACAATGGTGAAGTGTAGTAGCCTCCCGATTTTTGACGAAGTAGAGGGAATGTTAGTTAACTACTCCGATACAACGAAAAGCACAAAAATTTCGGCCTACTTTACAATCATCAGAGTCAAGAATACTACTATAAGAAGAGGGATGGGGATGTGGGGAAGGGAACATATATAGTTAGACAAAATTAAAACTTAAAAGACAAAGAAAGTAAACGAAAAGAGAAGAGGAAAGAAAGTTATACCTGANGCTATGGTCCTTCATGGTGTTCACCTAGCTTTGGAGAAGGAGTTTGCGTTTCAAGAGCCGTGGGCACTGCCTAGCCCGGGAAAGCAACCTATGGACTTATTTGTGCTAGCCCATGGACCCACTTTTGAGTCCCATGCGTGTGGCTAATGATTTGGAGCCCTGCGAGGCCATATTTTAAAAGCTAACTTGTGGCTATTATTTTAAAGACCAGGTGTAGACTCTATCTATATAAGCTACACTTAGAACTATTTCTCATTTTTCAGCCTATCTTGAAATATATGAATATTAAACTTTTCTCTCTAGTTGAGACTAGTTGTGATTTGGTGGACTCCAAATTGTACAACCTTGTTTGATCATTCAATTTGCAAGAGATTGTTATTCTCTTGAGGATTGTTGCATAAGATAGGTGCCTTTGATCCTTTTGGAAGGTAACTAGGACTAGTTCTTCTAGTTATTGTCCAATTGATTATCAATTGTGTCTTCTTTTTTATCTTGTCTTTATTTTCTTGCATCACCATCTCTTTGAGCATAATTTCTGCTATGTTGATAGGGCGGCCAGTCATGAGAGAGAAATCAAGCATATTCGAGCCCATGTGCAATCACTGCTATGTTCGGCAGGCATCAGCCTAGCCTGCATGAAATTCTGCCACACCTTGGCGGTATTGTTGAAATCGGCCCGGACCATGGAAAGGTGGATATTCCCCTGTTTTCTGTTCCATTTGGCGTTGGAATCAACGCCACAAAGAGTATGCCGGATGAGCTGATATGGGGGACTTTTGATCTCTGAAGGCGGGTTGGGTCCGCATTTTCCACACCCAAGTAGTCGCATAGACTTTCTCTGCCCAATGGTACCTCAACTCCTCGAACATACGAGACGAAGCGATGATGAACCCAATTCGCATAAAGCTCGCGAACTAGGCTCAGGTTTGCCGGCCCTGGGCAATCAAGGAATTTATCCATTTTGAAGAGACGGAGGCGAGCAAGAATATCCGGGAATCGCTTTTCTAGTGATGTTGTATTGATGCCCATCTCTGAGACGTAGCGCCTGTGGGCACAAAGTTCCTATACCAGACGGCAGCCGCATCATTGACCAAATCCAACCGGGGCCGAAGCCGTGTAGGAACTTGCTGTGAGCCGTCATCGACTTGTTTGCCTCTAGATTGTCGAGAGGATCCTTCTCCCTGTTTGCGTTTTTTAGGTGCTTGGGAGGCAGTGGAAGCCTTGCCAAGAACTTTCCCTTTTTCACCGTCATGGGCCATATCTTCCTGCAACACGACAAATAGAAAAGTGAGAAAAGTGTAAGACAATTTCATAAAAGGACCCCACACTTAAACTTAACGTATACAAACAAGTGTGTGCAAGATAAGTTAAGGGTACTCAAGACTTCCCCGTGTGTGAGAACTAGTGAACATGGCAACATGAGTAAGTGTTAAGGACAATAAACGAGCAAAGCTTGGCACTTTAGAGGTAAAACAAGAAAATTGAGGCCGACATGAAACTAACATAGACAATTTTACAACATACATGAGTAATAAATAGGATGCCCGACATGTTCATATTCAAACCGACCCCTCAATACGTATATTTATAAGTATTTCCGATTACTCAGACTTCATTGGAGTTATAGAAAGTATCATTCATGCATTTAAACAAACACGCGGTGTGCATGAATGATGTTCTTCGCCTTCAACAATGGTGAAGTGTGGTAATCCTCCCAATTTTGGACGAAGTAGAGGGAATGTTAGTTTACTACTTCGATACAACCAAAAGCACAAAAACATTTTGGCTCTAATGTACACTCATCAAAGTCGAAATCACTATTATAAGAAGAGGGAGGGGGATGTGGGGAATGGGAACATGTAGAGTTAGACAAAATTAAAACCAAAAAACAAAGAAAGTAAAAGAAAAGAAAAGAGGAACGAAAATCATACCTGAGGAGTAAAAGATGAAAGAGAGTGAGAGTTGAAATTTCTTTTTCAATGAAGAAGAAGAAGACAAAGTTCGAAGCAGCAGAGAGGGGATCGTTTGTGTATGTGTCGTGTGTGAGTGTGGGGGAAACAGGTGGGTTGTTTAAAATAAAAAGGTTATTTTAGTTAGGGGAAAACGGGTATGGGTCGAAATTAAGAAAACAAATACTTACCTGGAGCACCCCCCAGCTGGCGCCTAGCACCCGCCCCGGCGCTGGGGGTCTTGGAAGTTACTGCCTGGGGCGCCGCAGGCAGTGCTGGGCGCTAGCCTGGGCGCCGAAGGCAGATTGTTTTCGCCTTTTTTTTTTGTGTGTTACTCATTACAATATTACATACACTAGTTTTAGTACATCAAATACATTACTCTAGCTAAGCTAAAAAAATCAAAACAAGAAGTTAACTAAAAACAACATTAAACATTGAGTTGTCTCCCAACAAGCGCCTGATTTAACATCGCGACACGACTCAATTTTTCCACCTTATTCATTGGAAAGCAAGATCATGGTTTTGTCCCGATTGACCAATCCTCCCCAATAATGCTTAACCCTTTGTCCGTTCACCAAGAATTTTCTTTCACTGTTTAGTGCACGTAATTCAATTGCACCATATGACGTAACTCGCACCACTTCAAAAGGACCTGACCATCTCGACTTTAGCTTTCTGGGAAACAGCCTTAATCTCAAATTGAATAAAAGCACTTGCTGGCCCGGTTCAAAATGGCGTGGTTTTATATGCTTGTCATGCCATCTCTTTGTCTTTTCTTTATATAGTTTGGCGTTCTCGTAGGAGTGTAGTCGGAACTCATCTAGTTCATTCAATTGCATTAGTCTCTTTTCTCCCATATTCAATCTCTTTATCGCCCAGTAGGCTTTATGGTCCAACTCCACTGGTAGGTGGCAAGCTTTTCCGTAGACTAATTTGTAAGGCGATGTTCCAATTGGAGTTTTGAAAGCTGTCCTGTATGCCCAAAGAGCGTCATCTAACTTTGAAACCCAATCCTTTCTATTCACGCTCACTGTCTTCTCCAAAATTTGTTTGATTTCTCTATTGGATACCTCGGCTTGGCCGCTTGTTTGGGGATGGTATGCTGTAGCAACTTTGTGACGCACCCCATATTTTGCTAAAAGATTGTTGAGCAGCCGGTTGCAAAAATATGTTCCTTCATCGCTAATCAATGCCCGTGGGGTGCCGAATCTGGAAAATATATTCTTCTTGATGAATGCGGCGACCACCGTGGCATCATTTGTAGGTAAAGCAATTGCCTCTACCCATTTTGACACATAGTCAACAACAAGCAAAATGTATTTGTTCCCTCTGGAAGGTGCAAACAGCCCCATGATGTCTATCCCCCAAACATCAAAGAGTTCAACTTCGAGAATGTTGTCGAGGGGCATCTCTTGCTTTCTTGTGATTGTGCCCGTTCTTTGACATTGATCGCATCTTTTGACAAATGCATGTGCGTCTTTGAACAGAGTGGGCCAGAATAGCCCGGATTGTAATACTTTGGCTGCTGTTCGGTCGCCTCCGTGATGGCCTCCCTACGGTGAGGCGTGACAATCATGCAAAATAGAATCGACCTCTTCATCCGGAATACATCGTCTCATCAATTGATCGGCACACTGTTTGAACAAGTACGGTTCATCCCAATAATAAAAATTAACATCGTGCAGGAACCTTCTTCTGGCTTCGGTTTTGAAATCTGGAGGGAGTACTCCGCTCACCAAGTAATTTACATAATCTGCATACCACGGTGGAGAATCATGACTGATTGCGAAAAGGTGTTCATCTGGAAAGAATTCCTTTATTTGTCCATCTTCTTCCATGTGGTCATGATTTTCTAATCTGGATAGATGGTCCGCTACTTGATTTTCAGTCCCTTTCCGGTCTCTGATTTCCACATCGAATTCCTGCAACAACAGTACCCAGCGCATTAATCGAGCTTTAGACTCTTTCTTAGTAAATAGATACCTGATTGATGCATGGTCGGTGTGGACTATGACTTTCGTTCCCACCAAATAAGCTCGGAATTTCTCAAACGCTCAAACTACTGCTAGCAACTCCTTTTCGGTGGTAGTGTAATTTTGCTGTGCCGGGTCAAGAGTTTTGCTCGCATAGTAGATGGAATGGAAACTTTGTCTTTCCGCTATCCTAGCACTGCTCCAATCGCCAAATCACTAGCATCGCACATAAGTTCGAAAGGCATTGACCAATCCGGTGCGACAATGATAGGTGCAGTTATCAGCTTCTCCTTAAGTGCTTCGAACGCCTTAAGGCAGGAATCATCGAATTTGAATGGTACATCTTTTTCAAGCAACCTGCACAAAGGAGTAGCAATTTTAGAAAAATCTTTAATGAAGCGTCTATAAAAACCTGCATGTCCTAAGAAGCTCTGGACACCCTTGACGGAAATTGGAGGCGGTAATTTTTCAACGGCCTCCACTTTTGCTTTATCTACTTCAATGCCGGTTCTGGAAATCTTATGGCCCAATACAATTCCTTCTTGCACCATAAAGTGGCACTTTTCCCAATTAAGTACCAATTTAGTTTCTTCGCACCATGCTAGCACTTTACTCAGGTTCCTTAAGCGATCATCATATGAAGACCCAAAAACAGAGAAATCGTCCATGAACACTTCTACAAATTTTTACACCATATCGGTGAAAATGGCCATCATGCATCTTTGGAATGTTGCAGGTGCGTTGCATAGGCCGAATGGAATTCGCTTGAAGGCGAAGGTGCCATATGGGCAAGTGAAGGTAGTCTTCTCTTGATCTTCGGGGCATATAACAATTTGATTGTACCCTGAGTATCCATCCAGAAAATAATAATATTCATGCCGTGCTAGTCTGCCGAGCATCTGATCAATGAATGGAAGTGGAAAGTGATCTTTTCGGGTTGCGTTGTTGAGTTTCCGATAGTCAATACATACCCTCCATCCTGTAACGGTGCGAGTGGGAACCAATTCGTTCTTTTCATTCTCTACAACGGTCATTCCCCCTTTCTTAGGTACACACTGCACTGGGCTGACCCAATTGCTGTCGGAAATTGGAAAAATAATACCCGCGTCTAGCAATTTTATGACCTCCTTCTTCACCACTTCTTTCATTATTAGATTCAATCTTCGCTGCTGCTCTACACTGGGGCGGTGTTCTTCTTCTAAAAATATTTTGTGCATGCAAAACGATGGACTGATTCCCTTGATATCTGCGATGGTCCACCCAATTGCCTTTTTGTATTCTCGAAGAACCCGTAGTAATTTTTCCTCTTGTGTGCTAGTCAGGCTGGATGATATGATCACTGGCAATGTCTCAGATTGACCCAAATATGCATAGCGCAGATGCGCTGGGAGTGGCTTGAGTTCAAGCCTTGGTGCTTCCTCAACAGATGGCCTGGGAGGGGTCAGAGTAACAGGCCTCTCCAATTCTTCAAATTTTCTGAACCCCTGAATATAGTTGCAAGATAGGTCCAGTAACTGCTCGATGTCTCTCATTATGTCATCTTCAACTGCTCCATATCCCCTATCAATAAACATTCAACTGGATCAGCTGGGCTCAAGTACGGCACTAAAGATGTAGGGACATTCTCCACCACTGAAATCATGGATAATTCTTCGTAATGTGTTGGCAGTCGTAGTGCTTTATAGACATTAAACACTTCCTCTTGGTCCCCTACCCGCATAGTCATTTTTCCTTCATAAACATCTATGATGGCGCGGCCCGTAGCTAAGAAGGGACGCCCCAAAATAAATGGGACGTCCTGATCTGGCTCGTAATCCAAAATGATGAAGTCTGCAGGAAATATAAATGAGCCCACTTGGACTAGAACGTCCTCAATCAAATTTATGCTTGCTCCGAGATCGCATAACGCTCTTCCCACGGCATGTTTTCTAATTGAGATCTGAATAGTGAAGCTGCCCGGATCCTTTAATTTTTGTGGAAGTTTCCCTTGAATTCTCGAACTGTACTCTTCAGTAAGTGCCACCGTTTCAAATTCAGTCAATCTTCTTTTGTTGGCCATAATATCCTTGGTGTACTTTGCGTATTTAGGTACTTCTTGCAGAATATCCACTAGTGGAATGTTGATTTATACCTGTTTTAAGATCTCAAGGAACTTTTTGTAGGCCTCAGTGTCTCTCAACTTTTGTAATCATTGTGGAAAGGGAGGTGGTGGCCTTGCTACCAATTGTGGGGGTTGCTTAGCTCCTACCTCTTCTACTGATTTCTCAACTTCTTTGGACCTTTCTGCAGTTACCTCAATGGGGATTTGTTTTTCATTGAATGTCACCTGCTTCTTCTTTTCTGAATCGACCTCTTCTAACTGTCTCCCGTTCCTCAATGAAACTGCATTTAGTGCTGCTTGTGGATTAGCTTCAGTGTCGCTGGGTAGTGCCCCAGCAGGTCGAGTATTCTATGCCCCGGCCAGCTATCCCAACTGGCGCTCCAGATTCCTCACTGTAGTAGTGAGGGTTTGATACTCAGTTCTGAACTGCTTATTGTCCTGTACAAGCTACTTCAGCAACTCATTCGTGTTATCATCAGATTGAGGAGGTTGCCTCTGTGGTTGGTTATAGTTTCCTTGCGGTCTGCTCATATTCTGCTGCTGGTGATTACCACCCCATGAAAAATTAGGATGATTCCTCCAATTTGGATTGTAGGAAATCCCATACTGTGCATGCTGATTCACGGGCCCCCTGCTTTGTTGTCCCACATAATATATAGACTCTGGATTGGTGGGACACATATCACTTGTGTGGCTATCACCACACATCTCACAGCATAAAGACATTTGTTGAACCTGCTGTCTGGGTTGACCCTGCTGCATAGTCATTCGGTTCATCTGATTTGCCAATTTAGCCATTTATGCTCTCATAGCTGCCAAGTCATCCAATTCTATCAAACCAGCTCCCTTCTGTTTAATGGCTCCGCGCGAGTCACCATCACCTTGCCAATTGTGATCGTTGGCTGTAAAATTGTTCAATAGAAGTTGGATTTCACTGTATGGCTTAGCCATGCAACTTCCCCCGCACGCTGAATCAAGGTTCATCTTTGAGGCTTCATCTAAACCATCAACGAACGTGTGCCCAAGTACCTCATCTGTCTGGCAATGGTATGGATGGTCTCTAAGTAGCTTCTTATACCTCTCCCATGCCTGTCGAAGGGTTTCCCCCTCTCGTTGTTCAAAACCCAAAATCTGGCTTCTCAGTGACTTGGTTTCTTGGTAGGAAAGAATTTGATTAGAAATTTTCTTGCCAGGTCATCCCATGTATATATGCTGTTTGCAGGCTCCTTTTGTAACCACTCTTTTGCTTCCCCCAACAGAGAAAAGGGAAACAACGTCAACCTCACATAATCCTTCGACACATTTGGGTAATTGTAAGTGTCTGTGATCTCCAAGAAGTTCTGAATGTGTCTCTATGGGTCTTCGTGTGACAGTCCCACATACTGTCCCGTAGACTGAATTAGCTGCATCATATATTGCTTCAGGTCAAAATGCCCTGTGATTTCAGGCTTGACAATCGCCTGAGTCATATTGGCAAGATTTGGTCTTGCAGCTTCAATCACTGCTTTTTCTGCGTTTCCTGCCATCTCGATAGGCTGTGGTTGAACAACGATGTCCAACTCTTGGTTAATTCTGGTCCTGGCTTCTACTTCCCTCCTTACTCTGTGTAATGTACGCTCAATTTCTGGATCAAAGGGAAGCAGGTTGTTGCACTTCTACTTCTCCGCATTCAATAGAAAAGCCTTTGTCAAAGCAAACAACGTAAGTCGATTAATGAAACTTGAATATAACAAATATAAGCTGAAGTTGGTAAAGTAGCAGATTTTTATGTCCCCGACAATGAATAAGGCGAAAAAATTGAGTCATGCCGCGATGTTAAATCAGGCGCTTGTTGGGAGGCAACCCAATGTTTAATTGTTGTTTTTAGTTAACTTCTTGTTTTGATTTTTTTAGCTTAGCTAGAGTAATGTATTTGATGTACTAAAATTAGTGTATGTAATATTGTAATGAGTAACACAA
Source organism: Nicotiana obtusifolia (assembly GCA_002018475.1). NCBI lineage: Eukaryota > Viridiplantae > Streptophyta > Magnoliopsida > Solanales > Solanaceae > Nicotiana > Nicotiana obtusifolia. The sequence goes on along the minus strand of MCJB01019612.1, from coordinate 7,077 downwards.
AAAAAAAAGGCGAAAACAATTTGCCTTCGGCGCCCAGGCCAGCGCCCAGCGCTGCCTGCGGAGCCCCAGATAGTAACTTCCAAGACCCCCAGCGCCGGGGCGGGCGCTAGGCGCCAGCTGGGGGGTGCTCCAGGTAAGTATTTGTTTTCTTAATTTCGACCCATACCCGACATAATCCGACCCATACCCGTTTTTCCCTAACTAAAATAACCTTTTTATTTTAAACAACCCACCCGTTTCCCCCACACTCACACACGACACATACACAAACGATCCCCTCTCTGCTGCTTCGAACTTTGTCTTCTTCTTCTTCATTGAAAAAGAAATCTCAACTCTCACTCTCTTTCATCTTTTACTCCTCAGGTATGATTTTCGTTCCTCTTTTCTTTTCTTTTACTTTCTTTATTTTTTGAGTATTAATTTTGTCTAACTCTACATGTTCCCATTCCCCACATCCCCCTCCCTCTTCTTATAATAGTGATTTCGACTTTGATGAGTGTACATTAAGCCGAAATTTTTTTGTGCTTTTGGTTGTATCGAAGTAGTAAACTAGCATTCCATCTACTTCGTCCAAAATTGGGAGGATTACTACACTTCACCATTGTTGAAGGCGAAGAACATCATTCATGCACACCGCGTGTTTGTTTAAATGCATGAATGATACTTTCTATAGCTCCGATGAAGTCTGAGTAATCGGAAATACTTATATGCATTTGAATTAAGTGTGGGGTAGTTTGGGTGATTTATACGTATTGAGGGGTCGGTTTGAATATGAACATGTCGGGCATCCTATTTATTACTCATGTATGTTGTAAAATTGTCTATGTTAGTTTCATGTCGGCCTCAATTTTCTTGTTTTACCTCTAAAGTGCCAAGCTTTGCTCGTTTATTGTCCTTAACACTTACTCATGTTGCCATGTTCACTAGTTCTCACACACGGGGAAGTCTTGAGTACCCTTAATTTATCTTGCACACACTTGTTTGTATACGTTAAGTTTAAGTGTGGGGTCCTGTTATGAAATTTTCTTACACTTTTCTCACTTTTCTAATTGTCGTGTTGCAGGAAGATATGGCCCATGACGGTGAAAAAGGGAAAGTTCTTGGCAAGGCTTCCACTGCCTCCCAAGCACCTAAAAAACGCAAACAGGGAGAAGGATCCTCTCGACAATCTAGAGGCAAACAAGTCGATGACGGCTCACAGCAAGTTCCTACACGGCCTCGGCCCCGGTTGGATTTGGTCAATGATGCGGCTGTCGTCTGGTATAGGAACTTTGTGCCCACAGGGCGCTAAGTCTCAGAGATGGGCATAAATACAACATCACTAGAAAAGCGATTCCCGGATATTCTTGCTCGCCTCCATCTCTTCAGAATGGATAAATTCCTTGATTGCCCAGGGCCGGCAAACCTGAGCCTAGTTCGCGAGCTTTATGCGAATTGGGTTCATCATCGCTTCGTCTCGTATGTTCGAGGAGTTGAGGTACCATTGGGCAGAGAAAGTCTATGCGACTATTTGGGTGTGGAAAATGCGGACCCAACCCGCCTTCAGAGTCTAATCAAAAGTCCCCCATATCAGCTCATCCGGCATACTCTTTGTGGCGTTGATTCCAACGCCAAATGGAACAGAAACAGGGGAATATCCACCTTTCCATGGTCCGGGCCGATTTCAACAATACCGCCAAGGTGTGGCAGAATTTCGTGCAGGCTAGGCTGATGCCTGCCGAACATAGCAGTGATTGCACACGGGCTCGAGTATGCTTGATATTCTCTCTCATGACTGGCCGCCCTATCAACATAGCAGAAATTATGCTCACAGAGATGGCCCGTACCAGATTCGGGTGACAGATTAGGCGGCTCTACTATGGCAACCTCTTGACCTAGTACATGCGCTTTTTGGGAGTGCCCGAGTACCCGGGACATGATGAAGTGGTGGAGGCTCCACCGGGTCTTATGGAAATTACATCAGTCATGGAGCCAGCTTCCAAACTCACCCCGGCAGCTAGGTTGGAGCGAGATGAGAACTTTAATAAGTACATGTACAATGCTATCAACCTACTGATGAGCCGAGCTGGAATTTCTGATGAAGAGCGCATGCACTTGCGCAACGATCTTTCCGGTGCATCAAAGGAGATGCTCGGGATTGCACCATGCAGTCCAGTCCATTCTGCCGAAGACTCCAACACTTTCCAGGGCTCGGATCATGAAGGGGATGATGAGGATGAAGCCACAGGGCCTATGGCGTTGGTACCATTTGATGTGGACTCTGATGAAACCGGCACGGATTGAGGGGAGTTGTTCTTTTCACCCTACTTTACTTCTAATGTTTTCAATGCATCGGGGACTATGCATATAATAAGTGTGGGGTGGGGGAAAGTACTTGTCGTGCCTTGTATTTATATGTTGTTAAAAGTGGATGTTTTGTGATTTTTTTTAGGTTATGATTTTTTTTTAGTTTTACTTGTTTGTTAGTTTATTTCTTGTTAATTTATAATGATTAATCGTTTTGGTTTGCGTAATAGTAGTTGTTGTTGTAGTTATAATTCTGAAAAAAAAAACGAGAAAAATATGTATTATATATATATATTCCAGATTTTTCCCAACGATGGATCGTTTTCTTGAGGGAAAAAATTGTATCAAAAATAACAAAAAGATTTTCCCTTATTTTTAGGTTAGTAGGTAGTATTTCTTGGTTTTTCTTAGGGCACCTCCAAGGATGTAGTTCGAACCGGGCAACTTTAATTTCTTTTTAGAATTATATTAGGAAGAACTGAGTCATATTGCAATATTTCTTGACATAGTTAATGCTAAGTACAATAGGTTATGACACATAATCCAATTCCCGTTAGTTAAGTTATAAGTCGGAAGAACAACAGCCCAAATTGTGACGCTCTTCTCAATTGTTGACTTGCTTAACATATAGTGTATTTACTGCTTAATTGTTTCAATTGTATATGCTTGCTTAACTCGAAATTTGAACAGAACCGTTGTGATTGAGTCATGTGCATCGTGTGAGTAAGGTTTTGATTCTCTATGCTGTCTTATATAGTCTAGAACTTGCCCCGTGTGTTAATTAAAACGAAATTGTAAGTTGGGATAATCTAAGAAATGATATAGGCACTTCTTGTTTAATTGTGCTTGGTGCATCAAATATAAATTTGTCCATTGCTAGCCCTTTTGGGCCTATAAGCCTTTTTCTTTTGATACATACATTACAAGCTGTTCCCCTTTATTTTGTTCTTATATTGAGCCTTATTTGAACCTTTACCTCCGAAAGCACTTAGTCGCTAGAAGAAGTAAGGGCAGTGTTAGAGGGATTGCCTTGATTATGAATGGAACTGTGAAAAGACTTACGGGTTAGTTGAAGTCAACTTGAAAAATCACTAGCTGATGAATAATGTGTATGGAGGGTGAAAAATAAGAAAGAAAAAAATTGATGATGAAGAAGAGAAAATTGTTAGTGAAAAAGATATGAAAAAAATTCACCTCCTATTGTTGTATGCTAAGTGAGTTGAAAAGAAAAGGCTATGTATGTGAGACACGTTTAACAATTGAAAGAAAAAAAAAAGTGTTTAAATGTTGAGTGTAGTGTATTAAGTGCTTAGGAGGACTAGCCACTAGTACAAAATATATCCTACCCGTCCCCTAGCCTACATTACAACCCTACAAAGTCCTAGTTGATCTTAGATTTGACTGACTCAATTAGTGGAAATCTACACTACGAGCAAGCTTATGGTACTTTATGAGAAGCATATGAGTTCTTTGTGAGAGTGAGAGTATGTTGTGCAAATTTTGTGTGATTTCATTCATATATGTTCACTCTTCAGATATTGGTGAGGGCACATGATTTCATGAACAATTGGTAATGTATGAATTGTCTTGTTAGGTAAGTATATGCATTGAAATAGCTTAATGTGGCAAGTCGGCTTTTGAGGTTGGGTGGTGACAATTGGGTTGTTGAATGTTATTGCATTACTATGGCTAAGTGAACTTTACGGGAATAATATGCATTAATTATGTGTTCATACTTGTTTGCTAGTATTGATTGTGTTCAAGAGTATGAATTGTTTGAAAAAGTTGAATGTTTCGTGATGATATTAAGAGTTAGTAGTTGGGGAAGGTTGTCTATAATCCCATTGCTCAAGGGCGAGCAAGAGTCTAAGTGTGGGGTGTTGATATTTGGTAGAAAAGATATAAAATGCCATGTAAATTATCTCATATTTAGCTCTTATTTGGTGAATTTGGGAAGTTAATTGCGTCGATTCATGTTAATGTAATGTGTTTTTATGTGTAAGAATGAGTTGAAAGCAATCGGGGGCGAAAACGGGGAAGAAACGAGCCAAAATAAGAAGAAACCGAACCAAGGAAGACTGGGCGCCACAGGCAACGCCTGGCGCAACCTGTGGCGCTGAAGGCAGAGATGTTAGAGAAGGTACTGGACGCAGTCCCCTGGGCAGCGCCTGGCGCCAGACAGGGCGCCGACTGCGGAAAACTATCCTAATCCATCTAGGAGACCCCCAATTCGACCCCAAACCTTCCCAACTCCTATATAAACACCCCTAAACCCATCTTAGAAGGTGGGAACGTGGTTTTGAAGGCTAAGGAGGCTTAGGAACATCAACAACACAAGTAATTCTCAGCTCATCAATTCTGTCTAGTATCTCTATTAGTTTTTCAATACTTAATCTTTTGATTTTGTTGAACATGAGTGGCTAATCACCCCTTGTTCTGGGGTTGTGATTAGCCATGAATATTGTGTTTCTAACTTGATGATTTTGTTTTAATAGTTCATGTTAATATGATTGTTTCTTCAATTCTATGCCTAATTGCTTAATTGTTTTGGCCATCAAGTAAGTTCTGTCAATTATCTATACTATGTTTGGGAAAACTATGTTTAGATTAGAATAAGAATTGAAGAAAGCATGTTCTTAACCTTTTTAAAGGGGCGGATTCGTGGTTAGAATAGGCATATACTTAATCACCATGCTTAATTGAATATCGTGTTCTTATTGCATTCTTGCTAGATTAATTCCATAGGAATATAGGTGTTAATCTTGTTAGGAATAGGCGAATAGCACTTCGGAAGAAGGCTATGAGTATAATTATCGATCAATTAGCAATCTTACATGAATTATATGAACGATAAGTCAATTAGAACGCAATAGGATTGGAAACATAATCACAACCCTAGAATCTTTGTTTTATTGATTACAAAACACATACTTGTTCGTTGCAATTCTTAGATATAAATTAGAAATACAATTTAAAATAAACCATCTATTAAACTTGATCCTTGCTTGTTAAATAAAGATATTAGTTGTTATAAAGTAGTTAAAGTAAGTCCCTTGGGTACGATAATCCGGACTCATAATCCTGTATTACTTGTCGACCACGTATACTTGCGTGTGCGTTAGGGAGCAACAAAATATCAACATGAAACTAACAACGGAAAGCATAACAAATAAATATCAACAATGAGTAAGCACGTGATAACACAACAAGTTAACCAAATTATACGAAACATTAAGTGATATAATTTAAAGAAAAAAATGACATATTCAAATCATCAACCCATTCCAACACAAGAGTAACATCTAGATTCACCCAAGAAGTACCACATAACATAATAAAAAATCACC
>MCJB01019601.1:49621-111613 GCA_002018475.1 Nicotiana obtusifolia | reverse complement strand
ATATATATATATATTAGTAATATATTTATACACTTTGGTAAAATATTAACAAGAAAGCGACCAACTTTGGTCGCAAATATATATACCTTTCTATTAGCGACCAAAGTTGTTCCCCAAATGAAAATCTGATTTATTTTAATTTTTCAGATAAGCGACCAAGTTTGGTCGCTTATGGCACCATAAAATTTCCTCCAAATGGCGACCAAAGTTGGTCGCCAAAATTAAATTCTGATTTAATTTAATATTCACAGAAGCGACCAACTTTGGTCGCTTATGTCACCATAAAATTCCTTTCCGTAAGCGACCAAAGTTGGTCGCTAATTTAATTTCTGATTTAATTTAATATTCAAGAGTAGCAACCAACTTTGGTCGCTTCTGTCCCCAGAAAATTTCCCTTCCCTAAGCGACCAACTTTGGTCGCTAATATTGAACGTGGGTCCAGTTTGGCGACCAAAGTTGGTCGCCATTTTTGAATTTTCTTTGACCAGATTTGTTTGACCAGTCCGGTCAAAATGTTGAACAATTTAGCGACCAGTGGGCGACCTATTTTGGTCGCTATTTTATTTAAGTTTTTTTTTCATTTTTTTTGTCTATGTTAGCGACCAAAGTTGGTCGCTTTTGGTGGCAGACCAACTTTGGTCGCTAATTTTTGGTCTCTATATTCCTGATTTCTAGTAGTGAAACTCTCCTCTCTTTCTTATGTATTTCTGCACTATTTTTCAAAGCAAAACGTAAGTATCAAATGTGATGTGCTCTCCCATTTGAGTTTGTCGAAGTTTATGATTTCTAATGTTGCTGTGAAGAATAATTATTCTGTTTTATCCTGGGAGAAATTAATCTGAAACATTGTACAATTATGAGGAGATTAAATTCTTTAAGGACACATAAAAAATTTGTGAGCTTGAAATTTTTTATTTTTGTTTTTTTTTATTAAAACTAACATCTTCTGTTTTTCTATTTTTGGACACAGTATACTAACATAAATCTCTCCTCAAAAGTTCATATAAGAAAAGGATAGACCTATAAGCTTTACTTTGAATTTAATACATGTAGCTAATTAAGTATTTAATATTTTTATGGTTCTCTGCTAGATATCAAGGAATCTCCTTTGTTACCACTCAATTAGAGCAGCAAAAATTTCACGATGAATTTTATTTGGACTCTGCTATTTAATTTAGAGTTAGTTTTTAAAATTATTTAATTTATACTCAGTTTCGACAAATATCAGACAAAACAGGCTACTTGTTTGGTTGCAGTACAATCGTATTTTCGAATTTATACGATTGAAGTACAATGCAACGAAGAAGTGAGTCTTGAAATTTTGAATATGAATAATGAGTTTATATTAAGTGCGTGTCGTTGGAAAAGTTTGAACATATCAATAAATTATTATTATTGCAAGCTTGATGAAGTAGAAGTTAAATTACGAATATAAAAAGTAAGTTTAAATAAAGTTGGAGTTGTTAAGAAAACTTGAAAATACAGACAAATTACTATTGTTGCAAAATGAGTTTGTTAGTTGTTATTATTTTGATAAATTGATAATTGTAATTTGTTCTTTATATTATTTGAAACTTATTTTCAAATCTTAGTTCATTGGGAGTATGATTTGAATACTAAATCATGTGTTGGATTGTTGAAATACAAAAAACAAGTTGATGTTGCTTAGCAAAATTGTCACTTGAACTTCATCCTAGGTGGAGCGAGAATTTAATGTTTATATGTACTGAACTTGACGCTAAACTCCGAGCTGGTTATAGTTACTGGGTTATCAATTAAATAATTATATTTATTTAATGAATTTTCTAATAAATCTATTAAAGATACATCTAATATAAATACAAGATCTAATACATCTGTTATTATTGTAGATTTTATACAAATATAATTTTTTTTAAAAAAAATTACTGTATTTATCCGAACCCGTAACTGATACCTTGCCTCCGCCCCTGACATAAGCCATATACGCCTTATGTTCAGTCATGTACGTTACATTGTAACATTAGACAAGAATTTTGTCTTTTCATGCTCGTATTCTGAAATTGTTCCAAAGTGGCTAAATTTTTCAAATTTTGATGCACCTACGGCATGGCTTAAATAGAGGTCCTAAAAAGTGCTATTTGTGCACTTTGACAGTTAGAATTTGGAAGAATTAACCCAAATAGCCGTTCAACCAATTGTTTAAATTTAAAACAGTTGGTGGAGGTAAAACATATGTCTAATTTATATATTATATGTGCATAATTATGTATAATCAATGTATAAGCTATGTATATAGCTAGAAAAGTAAATAACTAATATGGACGGCTATTTGTGTAAAGATCCCTAAAATTTGTGAGCTTTACTGGTTAGCCAATAGGTAAGGCCTAAACAGCCCACTGGGCTGAAAATGGGCATCAGCATCATTCTACTGGATCAATTGGGACGCTCATATTGTTAGACAGCCGGCCCATCACTATGATAATTCCTATTGCAATCATTTTTGGTAATTATACTTGAAAAATAATATTGTATAGTCGTTCTTAAGATAATAATCAAAAAATAAATATTTTTTGTATATTTTTTTATGCGTATATACATTTCTATATATTATTAGAAAAATTATATACTTTTATGGCTTCGACTGTGAATAGTTTCGGCTAAAAGTCATCTTTTCCATTATACTGTGAATTGAGAACACAAAAATGACATTTATATAGTAATAAATATTCGGTCGATCTCTTATCTTTCCCACAATATCTTATAAATCATTGAATAAAACAAAAGAAAAAGAAAAAAATTAACTCTCAATAAGAGTTTTCTATTTTTCTTGCGACTTTAGTGAAATTATTTGAACTCAAATCATTCTCTTTCTTATGTTTATGTTAATGCAGAAAAGATAGTAACCAAATTTTGGTAAGAAATTAAAAATTGCTCTCTCATTATTACTTCTACTAACGAGTTATTGGTTATTCTACTTATCTCACACTATTTATATTTGCTTAGTTTTAAAAGAATAATTTACAAGTATTAATGCTCGAATCCATGGTTCGTCTAATTGACAATATGCCAAGTAAGTCTTTTTGTTCTTGAGAAATGACCCGGTCTGGCCCATTCCTCGAACGAAGTTTTTACGGGATCGAGTAAAGCAACGAAGGGTAAACATTTCGTCAACTCTGTGTTTGTGAACTCCCCAAGATTTGTAAGAAGCTCAAATCCGTTGGGTTCCAATGTGGAACGAATATCGGGCGGGGAACCAAAAAAAAAAGCTCGAAATCCTTCTATTTGCTTTTGGTAGCAGTTTATCTTAACTTTCATATTTGATAGCCGTAAAGATATAGTAATAATATTTATATATTTTTTATATATATCATTATATATATATATATATGCTATTATTTTTAAGAATAATTATACAATATCATTTACCCTATTTATTTTGATAGACCGATGAGTATCAAATTACTCTCTCCATTGATTTTTACATGTCTACTAATTTAATTTTTCACTTTCACTTGATCACGAGAAAAATCATTTAATTTTTCTGTTTTGCTCTTAACATTAATTATTATTCCAAATCATTTTTCAAACCTACACTAGACGAATACCTCTTTTCTCTTCTATGAAGTCTACAACAAACAAGTTGGCATTAAGATTATACACCGCAATAAATTACATATATATATATATATATATATTTATTTATTTTAAATAAAAATATATAAAATGAATAGTAAACAAGTAAAAATGAACAGACGTGCATTACACTAAAATACACTTAGCCGAAGGGGGAAAAGTAAAACAAGTGAATATCTGCAAAAATGTCTTTTTGATGAAAAAGTTTCTAGCATTTTTATCATAGACTACCTATTTCTTTTGTTGAACTTAAGAGTACGTCATAAGCTGGTTCTTCAAAATTTATACACAATAGTCAAAAACTCTATTTGAGATACATGTTCCTGAACATAAAAGGTAAAAGAGAGAACATAAAGATTAAAAGAAATATGGAAGAGAAGATTAAGATATTCCATTAGGTCGTTTCATTAATCAATAATCTTCATCTCTAACCAATTTTAGCCGCTGCACTGACCCAACAAAAGTTCTGCAAAAATAAAAGGTTTCCAACTTATTATTTATTTAAGAAAAGAATAAACATAAACAAAAAAAATTGATTAAATTTTATACATACCTCCAGGGTACATCACCAGCAAGAAGCCAATCACCTTCTTTATCTTGATAAGTAAGTTCGTAAGCATCACCATTTTCTTTACCTGTATAAAATCAATTAATTTAGCAAATTTTTCCCCAAAAAAGTTAAAAATAAGAAAAAACTCCAAATTTGGAAAATGGAATAAGCAAAATAAGAAAAATTGCAAACTTAAAATTGTACTCACTTTTTCCAAACATGGCAATTAAGGTGTCAGTGAGTGTCCCATAAGATTGAAAAAGACTTAAGTCAATCTTTCTTGCTATTCCCACTCCTTCCATTTTCACTTTCACGTACTTAGAATTTGATCTTCTGCCACCACCACCACTGCCACCGCCTCCGCCACCGTTCTCCACCGTGACATAGTTCATTGCGCCGCCACCACGGCGGTTCTGGTGGCAGAGCTTCTTCCTCAAAGAGTTAACCGGTGGCCACCCCACCACCCCTTCTTCATCCCCATCTTTTCTGTTCAATCAATTCAATACAATGTTAACAATTTCTTGAAATCGTTATAAACTATTTAACAAAAATAATAATACTCCGTTAACAATTATAAGAGCGGGTTTCAAGATTAAATTTATTAACCTTGAATCCGTTATACTTTTAAGTTATGGGTTCATTTTATAATATTTGTCAGCATTTAAGTAATTTAACTATAATTTCGTCTTAATCTCAAATAATTAAAATCATTATGGACTAGAAGTAGAGAAAATGCTAATAAAAATTTAAAAATACCTGTCATTGTGGTCACTAGCTTTGTCCCAAACAAGCAAAGGCAAAGTTTGAAGAACTAGAACATTTTCATCTACAACATCAAAAACTTGACTCGAGCTACATTTCTTGATGTTGTGATCATCAAAATTACACCCTTTCGCTGAATTACTACATAAAGCAAGCCCCAATTGAAGTTCCATCGGAAATTTCTGTTTCTTAACACAATATATGAGAAGAAAATTAGTCTTTTAGTATCCTACTATATATGTTGTGAAATGAACTAAACAGTTGCTATATATATGTGTGTGTCTATATATAAATTATACTATGTGTACTCTACTACCCCCCACCCCCACCTACCAACAAACAGAGGGGGACATGGAGAGATGGAGGGGGTGGGACAAAGAAGTGAAGAAGGGACAAGAGTTTCTCGAGTGTGTCTCTATCATTGCTACACTTTTAGCCGACCCAAATTGTCACACTAAGAAACCCTTTTTTGAGCAGACAATAAATAACTTCTTTATTAGTATTAAATATGTTGCATAATCGTACACGCATTCAATGCGCGTGCCCTTGACTTCCCCTTTTTATACGAAACATTTTATTTTCTCTTTTTGTTGTGGCATAGAATTTCATAAATGCATTCCCTTCCTATATTGTGTTTAATTAAAAAAAAACTTCATCTAATTATTGATTTGGAAAATTCTTCATAATGAGTAAAATCTATCTAATTACTTAATTTATAAATAAATCTTCTACAATTTTGCATAAAATTTACACTCTTACTATTCTAATTCATCTTTCTTTTTCTCTGATTCATTTTTCATTCAGTTTAAAATTACTTAAATTTTTATGGTTCGACTTTTTTCCGAATTTCACGAACGCCTGTTTTTTCTGAAATTACTCAGACCCTTCTTCTAGCTTCCTTTTCTGATTCTAATTAAGTTGTGCATGCTCAACTTGATGTATTTTCCTCTATGGGAAGGAGTTATCTTGAATTAAAGCTTGGTACTCTATTTTTACTTTTTTCTGATAAAAAGTTAAAGACTCAATTTTACTCATTATGGCCTACCTCTATCCTCTGGTAATGAAATAATGTGCTAATGGTCTATATGGAGATCAATAAATTAGGCCAAATTGGTTTAATTTCCATTGTCATGAATCCTTAGGATAAATCGTGGGATTATTTTATTTTATATTCGACATTTTTTTTAATTTTGAAATTAACAAACTCTGGGTGTTTATATTATGCTTGTAGCATTATTTTAATACCACATTTTATATGAGACAAGCAATCTTTTTCAACTCTTTGTTCCACCCGTAATATTCCCAATCCTTGGAGGTAAATTCAGAAATAGAGTCAATCGATTTATATGCCAAATATATTCAGTTAAATACGTATATAAAAATAGTATTACATGTACCTCAACTTCTCCTGATCAAGATAAAATCTGTTCGGTGTCTAATAATTATATTAGGGGCCTCAATTAATTCGAAATCGTCTCAGGTATAATTAATTCAATAAGGAACTATTTTTTATTCATATTAATTTAAATTCGAAAATTTTAAATAAAAATAATTAGTATTACTAATTGTAAAGGGAAAAGAGAGCAACCAGTACACTGCTTTTTAATCAACAAGATTTTTTGGGTAACTGAAAACTAAATTCATTGTACCCAAAAGAAAAAACAAAAGAGAAAATCACTTCATAAAATGCTGTTCTTGTGAAACAACAGAGTTGATGTAACACGCCTTGTGGGAGCGTCAAAAGCAAAGTAAGTTTGCCATTACACCTGGCAGTTAAACTCCAATACCAGCCAAAACCCTAGATTTCTGAGTTACACAAATATACTAATAGCCGGGAAACTTCATTTTTCAGAAGTCTTTCTCAAAAAGTACGGAATTTAGATTTGTGTTTGATTAATTAATGAAAAATATTTTTGAATAGTAGTTAGTATTTAATTAAGTTTTTAAAAATTATTTTTAAGTTTATTATTTTAAAAGTATTTTTCAAAAGAGTACTTTTGGAAAGAAGTTATATTTTTTCTGTTTTTAAAATTTATTTTTGCTTCTCCTGAAAAATACTTTTTTTTTCTTTCTAAAAATTTAACCCAACAACTCAATTTTTGACCAAAAATACATATAACAAAAGAAACTACTTTTGGCTAAAAAAAATTTGGCCAAACAGACTCTAAGGCAAAGCGTATTTCACACAGCAAAACATAAAGTCATAGATTTATGTCAAAGCCCAAGGAAAAGCCTAATAAAAGGGGGTCTCCCATTTCATGCAAATTTTGTATTCCTCCCTCGAGACATGCTTTGAAGTTTTAACTATTAACTCGTACGTGTTTGTTGGTTGTAACATTCACTGCATTTTGCATGTCTTTGAACTTTGCAATTCCATTGTACTATTTAAAATTTACTGATCTATTTAATCAAATTGTATTGGATAGACTGACATAGAGTAATTGTTTGTCTATTGTTTTATTTTTATAGTTATTGAGCCAAAAGTTTTTCGAAAATAATATTTTTATCTTTTTTAAATGGGGGTTAGGTCTGTGTATACTGTGAGGTTTCACTGAATTTATTGTTGTTATTGTTGTTGATGATGATAATATTGTTGTTGGTTATTATTGTTATAGACTGACAAGGAGTAAAGCACTTCAATCCTAAACAAAAGTTTTCATTCGTAAAAAAATAAAAACACGAGATCGTTAATTAAGGGTAGAAAGTTATGGTGGATTTAGTTCTTAGACTATAGGTTCATTTGAATTAAGTACTTTCATTGTGACACATTAATATATGTAAATCTACTAGAATTTTAGTAAATATATCAAATAATTCATAATTTTAAAATACAATCAATTAGTACTAATAATCTTAAATACATAACACATTAAATTTAAAATTTGAATTTGTCAAATGCGTAAATAAGGATCCCCTCAGTGATATTCCCACTTCGTGTTAATCCAAATGATTTTATCCAAAACAACAAAAACCTAAGACAATCGAAAAATAAAACTAGATGATAATGATAAAGAATACAAGAATCCTTTTCAATTATGTTTACATGCATGCATTTAGCTATTATTTTACTCATTCATAACTTTGGGTTAATAAAACAATTTGGGATATATTATGAGTTGATTATTTAATTAAACTCGGACCAAGGATGTGTCTTAATGTCGTAACTAAAATACGAAAAACTAGAATATAGGAATAATAAAATGAGGAGACATATGTTCCCGATGGGCAAGGGAAAATTCTTGTTTCCTTTATGTTTGGTCCCATATATAAAATAATCTTATGTAATGGCTGCATCACTTACAACACAAGAAAGATGACCTTACAAGGGTTGCAAGAAACGAACTCGACAATATTGTCTCCTTCGAATTAAGTACCAAATATCTTAAGTTATTATCAAATTGCTATTAGGAAGGAACAAGATTCACGTGCATTGCATGTGATCATTCAAAGAACCTACACGAGTGGCATGGATATGTCACTCATATTTCAACAATAATTCATTGTCCATATGTTTAGTCTTAATCTATCCATTTGACTTAAACCCACGTATAAATTCCTCGTGATTTTATGCAGATTCAAGGTTTAAATTTAATTATACAAACTTTAAAGTTTTTAACATCTAGTTTATTATTTTTAAAATTGGTTTAAATTGTATTAATTAAAATAATACTAGCAGCAGTGTAAAATGGACGGGTTTGCCTGGTTTTAGACAAGTTAAAATGGGTTGAGTAGTCTAATTGATCCAACTCTTACCTATCTTTAATTAATGTATGTTGTTTTCTTATGAATTAGACTTTTTTTTTTTCTATTGTTATGGTCAAATATAACATATCAAACAAAAAAATTTATTTTAAAGATATTTTAGCAAAGTTACTCGTGAATCAATTTAAGTTAAAAGCCAGTCCAATTTTAGAGGGATTGCAATGGACTGTGTCAAGATGGGGCTGAGTTCTACAAATGAGTGGGTCAATAACTGACCCAATCTTGAGTGGTTTGACGGATTAAAATGGTAGGTGCAAATTATCACCCCTAATTACTAATAGTATCTTATATATATATATATATTCTCACTTTGTATAAAAAAAATTGCATTTAATTGAACTTGTAGCTATCTGTGGTAATCTATATTCATGAATTTAAATTAGGACCACCTAAAATTTGTATTCTTTGAACAATATGAACTCTCACTAGTCTCAAATGGTCCTAAATTTTCTACCTTATCATAATGGTATATAATCTTGAATGAAACAAGGTCATTGAATCGAGTCAGATATGGTTGGAATGATGATGAAAATTCAGAAGGAAAATATGTACGCTAACTTAACAACTCTTAAAAGATTGAGTGGCCATTGTGTTCCAACTAATTTTCAATGAGTCAAAAGTTATGAGGATTAAGACTCTTTAAAATTCCCAATATAGTAGACAGGTCCCCTACTAGGGGGTTTACATTCCAATTAGGTCTCCTCTTTGACTCTAATATTGTACACATAGATGTATGTACCAAACAAAATTATGGATTAGATTCAATAGGAATGAAAGACAAAAAGAAGAAGAAAATCCCGTTGATTGAGGAAGGTAAAAAAAAAGAAGAAAAAAGATAAAAAGTTGGTATTTATATGGATAAGTATTAGAGTACCTTTTCTCTCTCTTTTATTTGTGAGCTTATGGGTTATAATTTGTGGTGTATGTCTAAAATAATTCGGGAGTGCGAAAGTCTAACATGGACCGTGATGGATATTATACACTGATAAAGGCGGAGCAAGAGTTTTTATAACGGATTCCATCGAATCAATAGGTTTAATACAAATTATATATTTATTTAAATTTTTTATAAAATAAGTATAGTTTTTTATTCTCGAATTTAATAATATAAAAAGTTAGAACTTTAAATTTAATAAATTTAAATTCTAATTCCAACTCTGTGCACTTAGTATACATGAGAATAATTGAATTTCACACCTTTGTTTACAAATGGCGACGTTCAAGGTACGAAGATTAACACAAAATCTTTTTTATTATGGATTAACAACACTACCAATAATAATAATAATAATAATAATAATAATAATAATAATTTATAACTTTCAAAACGTTTGGAAAATTTACAGTCAAACAAGATATTGTTTGACCTTTTAGTAAGTGCTTTGGAGGAAGGGGTTAAGAAGGGCTAATGTCTTTTACACATTTGATGGATAAATATTGCACAAGAGGGAAAAATAAAAAAGATAGAAAAGTGAAAGCTTGAAAAGCAAGGAAAAGACAAAAAGTGAAGAAAGAAAAAAAGTAGATTTTAAACTGTGGGTCTGCATTTCATAACCTTAAATTTGGTGTGTTGGGTTTAAACCCTAACAAATAGTAGTGAAAATGGAGGCTGTGCCACCATTTACACAGACAACATGTTACTGTATAAACAGAGCAGAATAATGATTTCAACACTCCCATTTTGACACTTGTGTGTTTCTGTTTATTTGTCTGAACATATCAGTAGGCAAATTAGATTAAGCTCATTTACTTATTATTTTCGTAACAATAATAATAAATTCAATGAATTTGTATAAGTGAGATTTATTAAGTGTAGTATGTATGTAAATTTTAATTTTATTTTAAAAAAATAAAAAAATTATTTTCGATAGATCCCGACCTAAAAAAAATTATAAAACAAGTCCGCATATGATTTTCTCATGACTGATTTTTAAAACTTTAATTTTGCTTCATGTGAAAGAAAAGGAAGATCAATACAACATACCTTTTCGATTCAAAATACCATAAACATTTTGGAATATTTTTTTGTCAACCTAACGCCAGAATCAACTGAAGCTTTTGAATGAGTTGTACAAATTGCATCGACTATTTATCCTGAGCAACGTAGCTAAGTCATATATTAATTAACTTACGTTGAAAAACATGAAGTTTGAAACAAGAAAGAAAAGGCTTTTGATTAAAGGATAAATTCGTTAACAATTTAATAAGATAAATAAAATGAAGATTGTCACTCTTTTTTTTTTTCCCCGAAATTTTATTAAACCCTTTTGATAGATAAAAGGCTTAATAAAACTCAAAAAGCAGTTTTCAATTTTGAAAGTGATAAAGATAAATTTTAAAAGGAAAAACTTAAAGTCGCCACCTCATAATGATTTCGGTGTGTCAGGCCACCATTTTAGAACTGGGACTCAAAGTCAAGTTGACATCAGAGATTTGGGAAAAGGGGTTCATTTGACTCAGGGAAGGTGTTAGGCACTCCCGGGTCCCATGAAAGTCACGATTGCGTACTCAATTTAGTTGACTTTTAAGACATTCGAATTGAGATAAAAATAAACACAGAGAAACAAACACACAGGAGGTTCGAGGTCGTTCCCACCTAATAAAGAGGAAAAATAGGACTAAAATACTACGAGTTTTCACTTTTGGCCTCCAAATACAAATACCTCGGGGCATTCCCCGGAATGTCATATACACAAGTCCTTCGGGGCATTCCCCGGGTAAATTTAACTAAGGGAACGTCCTCTCACCTCAAAAATTAATAAATCATCCTAGTATTGCCTATCCATGCGTAATCGGCCTAAACATGCTACTAGCGAGCAATGTGATAAAATAAGAAAGTGAGATCTAAAATAAAAGAAAAATAAAAGTTTAGTTCATGTTCTTGTTCTTTTTACTTTCATTTCATGTGCTTAGCCAAACTCGATCTTAAGGCATGCGAATAAATTAATCACTAATGGGCTTTGGCCTTTCCCACACCCACGGCTTAACTCATCATCTATATTATCCATTCGAAATATCTACACACAAATACAGTACTTCATATAGAAAACACAAGAAAAGAAAAGAAAAATATAACAAACTCGATAAGACAGCAAATGAAACAAAATTAAGGATTGGTAGATCAAAGTATGCTAAGAGCCATAGCTTTTATTCCTATGAAATTCACATCAAGACATCCGAGATACTTATGTAATTTTAGTATTTTTGTAGAATATGAGGTGTAAGGACCTAAAAGCATAGAAAAGAGTTCAAAAAGCCACAAAAAGACAAGAAAATGGCAAAACGACATCACAAATGTGGATATGCTATCGCAAAATCCACATGCGAGAGCATATTGCGCATAGAGATCGCAGACCAGAACAGAATCCTGGGCAAAGTTCAATGTCAGAAATGCGATCTCATCTACGATCGCGTAACCTGTTTGCGAGCCGCATTTTGCACACAAAGATCGCAGACCAAAACAGAATCTTGGGCAAGGTTCAATGTCAAAAATACGGTCTCATTTGCGATCGCATGACGTGTTGCGAGCCGCAGAAGATACCGCAAACCAAACATGAAGTCTACCCAGGAAGAAAATATGATGCAAGATGCGGTCGCATTTATTCTATGCCGACCGCAAAACCATGAATGCGGTGAAGATGAAAACTAAGGTTACAATCTGCGATAGTCATGTCAAAAATGCGGACCGCATGTCTGTTATGCGACAGAAATGCGGTCGCATGTTCAACTTCAAGGCAGATTGGTCCGACTTTTTTTGTCTCGATTTTCCTTGTTAGGTTGTTATATTTGACATCAACCGCTTTACACTATTCACTAAAGTGTAATTTGAGCGTATCAATTCACAGGGTTAACAATCTCGTTTAATAAAAACCAACTAGGAAATATGTTGCACGCACATTTTTGCACAACCTCGTATTTTAAAAAGCTAGTTTATGCTACAAAATTCTCATCTACTAAGCTCAGGAGACGAACACGAAAAATTTCAACAGTTGCAACACAAGAGATCAAGTGCAACCAACAATCCAATACCAACTATCAAGTGACAAAAATAGAATCATAAAATGACGACAACAGAAGCATCAAATGATGAAAACAGAATTATCAAGATGACGAAAAACAGCAGTATCGAACGATGAAAGCAGTAGTATCAAACGATGAAAGCAGAATTACCAAAATGATGAAAACAGAAATATCAAATGATGAAAACAAAATTATCAATCTAGAAATAAATTCCCATGGCCCTATCACACTTTAATCATACCAAATAAAATAAGCGAGAATCAAGAAATGAACCTGAATGAGAGTTCGTAACTGTTTTTGCTCGAAATCACTTCAAATGAGTACAACGACGCAAAGTCGAAATGAACATCAATACAATAGTAGGGATCGCGAACCATGATCGGAACTCAAACTGGCGACTAAAATCGAAACCAAGAACCACTTGGAACAAAATCGATTCTTGAAACCCCC
This sequence comes from Nicotiana obtusifolia, assembly GCA_002018475.1. Lineage (NCBI taxonomy): Eukaryota > Viridiplantae > Streptophyta > Magnoliopsida > Solanales > Solanaceae > Nicotiana > Nicotiana obtusifolia. The sequence goes on along the minus strand of MCJB01019601.1, from coordinate 98,454 downwards.
ACAACCGAAGTCGAAGAAGTAGAAATATATATTCCTTTGATTTATTTTTTTGGAATTTTAAGAAGAAAGCTAAATATTAAATTGAACTCTCTTCTTTTGTCTTTTTATTTTTCCTGGAACTTAAATTAAATTGGAAAAATCTGAAAATTCTCCCCTTAAAAAAAAATCAAAATCCCCTTTTATACTTAAACCTGGAACCTTCCCGTTCCTTCCCAAGAAATCCGAAAATCACCAAAACAAACAAAAAAATTTGTCTTGAATGAATTCGGGACAAATGGAGGGCGAGGATCAATTTGAAATCAATCCACGATCCCCATTCATCCTGAATCATTCTTATAAAACCAGAGAAAATGCGTCAAGGAAAGGATAGAATATTCTCTGTCAGAGTTCGTTATGGTTGAGGGCACGTGGAGAATGAGAGGGGGACCATGGGCGAGTGGGTTCGGGTGAACTCGTCTGAGTTTGGGCGAGTTTGGGGTGGAGTGCTGCGAGTCTTGGGCGGCAGAGACGAGAGGGTTTTGGTTGCTAAGGTTAAGAAGTTAGGGTTAGTTTTTTGTTATAATGGGGATTTTATATGTAGGAGAGGATCAATATGGGCCTTTGGATGAAACTAATCAATAGCAAGATTAAGTGGGGCGGGTCAGGCGAACTGGGTCGGCAGGTGAGGGGTATTGGGTTGGGTTGTTGAGTTTTGGGCTCATATTTGAATTAGGTTCCGAAATTTACAAAAATTGGGCCAAAATATAAAAATCCAATTTGAATACCTACAAATATAAAAACTTTTAATTGAAATTAATATTAAAAATAAAAGCTATAAATAAAAATTTAAAACTATTATTATTTGTTTTGGGTATTTTTATGGATTATATTAGAATAAGACATAGGTTGAAAGTAGTATGTCTTTCTAAAAATACATACTAATTTAAATAAATAAAAAAATGAAACCATTTTTTGTATTTTTTAATTTTTATGCCTAAAATATAATTAAATTTGATAATAAAGTGAATTCATACAGAAATAAGCTCAAGTAATTATTCTAAAAATACTATAACTATTAAAGATAATTCTAACGTGTGAATCAAAAATTACATATCTACAAAAATAATATCCTTGATCATTTGGCAAAAATTATATGCAGTAATACATTCAAGTTTGTGAACAAACAATATAGACAAGATTTTTTCATTCACTAAAACTTGTGAATAATTAAATAAAATATGTCGAAATAAAATAGTACGAAGCTTTACCCATACCAAACTTTGCGGGTCCGACAAAACTTGTAATTAACTGAACAAAATAAATACTTAATATCTTTTCATCCGGTAGAACTAATTAAACTTATGAACCATTTAAGAAAAAAGATAAATAAAAATAATGTCAAGTTTTGACACTAGGGAATAACACAAACACAAATAATTTACAAATAATTGAATAGTATAGACTAAGATTTGCCCATCAACCAAAACTTGTAAACAATTCAAAGTACCAAGTTTACCCATCTGAAAAAACTTGTGAGCAATTGAATATACGTAATATTTTCATAGCGCCAAATTTTTTTTTGCAAGACTTTCTTATACTGCAGAAAATATAGCTCCCGCTTGGTCATAAATTTTGATATAAATTTTTAAAAGTTATTTTTAAAAATATTATTTATTTATGAAATATGATTATATTTTAGATAAAAATATTTAAAAATTTTCAAGCTCTCAAAAATTAGTTTAAAATTTTTTTAAATAATTTTTGAGTGAAATTTTTTCTTCCACTCACAAAATTTTAACTTTTCGTCAAATCAAAATACATATTTAAATATAATTTTAACTTTCAAAAATTATTTTTTAATACAATTTTAAAATCTCTTTTTTTAAATTTTCAATCAAATTTATATTCAAAGAGACAGCCTCAAATCATCTTATTTTTGCAAGCCCATAAATGCACAAGAGAAACAAAAAATCCAAAAGAAATGAAGTGGTAGGAGGGCAGTAATAATAACCAGTCTTATCTATAAAAAAGAAAATCCCAACAATCAAAGTCAAGCCCAGACAACAAGCCACCTTGTCAGTCAGATTTTGGTCCATGCTTATCTCTCATCATTATGGATTGTACCCTCTCTTAGTGTCCATTTCTTTAATGCAGTTGGGCTTTTTCCTGGCAAAGAGGAGTATTAGTCACCCACACACAAGCGCATAAGTTTGAAGTTGGTTTGGTAAGTTGTTGGGTAAAATAATTTTTGTTTAAAAATTTAATCTATTTAATTTGATATTTAATTGTTCAATTTAATTTATTCATATTTAATACATGAATTACTTATACCTTATAGGAAAACTTAGCTAATATTATGGAAACCAAGAGATTATTAATCCCTACATTAATTATATCTGGATAAAATTCTAAAATTACTAAACTGCCCCTCAAACCCTTTCCCTAAATTTCTTTATACATCGGAAGAAGAATATTCAAGGGTATAATTGTAAAGAAGATTTTGTACAGTTTTAAACCAAACACAAACTAATTTTTAATACAATAAACCAAACACTTGATAAAAAATAATCCCAACACTATAATCTCTGCATTACTAATATTTGCATTACTAATCCCTGCATTACCTGTGTTCGTACCAAACGACCCGTGATAAAATTCTTAAACAAATGTGCACGCATGGTTTATTTAGAAGAAATATTGAATTTAGTATGTGTTTAAATTGGGACCTGTTAAATTATTGATATTCTAACACTAAAATAAAATATGCTATGATCTTTCTTAATTACCCCATGGTCTTGTAAAATATCATAACTTCCCACTCCTTTATGATTTAGAAAATGGCTATAACTCTTTTGCAACTATTTTCGCATGTTCTACTACTAATTACATATTAATTCATCTATTATATCATTTTTTTGTGATTTTGTAATGATCCGATCGGTCGTTTTGCTTTCTAAAATTCCGTTCCTTTAAATAACATTCCCGTATGTGCTTTTACTGTTTTACGATTTGCGGGGATGGTTAGTTCGGGTATCGGAACACTTAGTTCCTTAATATTGGTTTAAAAGGAGTATGTTTGACATGGGTCAACATTTGTAAAGAACGACATCAGAACCGGAATTTGACGGTCCCAATAGGTTCGTATGATGATTTTGGACTTGGGCGTATATTCGTATGGGGTTTTAGATGACCCGGGAGCGTTTTAACGCTTAATATTGAAGGTTGGCACATTAAAGGTTTTTCAAGTTCTTTAAATTTAGTTTGGAGTAGGTTTTGGTATTATCGAGGTCGGTTTGGGATTCCGAGCGCGGGAATAGTTCTGTATGGTGATTTAAGACTTGCATGCAAAATTTAGTATCATTTCGAGTAGTCAAAGTATGATTTGGCGCGTTCGGAGTAAGTGAGAAAAAAATATAAAATTCGTAAGTTGATTCGATTGGTTTTGGGTTGTGATTTTTAGTTTTGATGTTGTTTTATGCATTAAGAGGGTGCGAGCGAGTTCGTTTTATGTTTATGAACTTGTTGGTATGTTTAGTCGAGGTCTCGGGGCCCCCATATAGGATTTAGAGGGTCGTCGAAGCTTGATTGGTCTTTGGAGAAGACCTGAAGGTGGCTAGCATCTGATGTGTTCGCACCCGTAGTGGGAATGGCGCAGGTACAATGTCTTGTTCGCAGAAGCTGAAATGGAGGGAGTCAGCAAAGTCCGCAGAAGCGAACTCACTTTTACAATGAAAGGGTCCGCAGGTGCGAAGTGAGGTAGCCCGGCCATGGTCGCAGATAGCAAGATTTGGTCGCATGTGCGGCTAGGTGTGGGGTCGTGTATGTTCCGCAGATGCGGACATTCGATTGCAAGAGCAGTCTTGCAAAAGTGGAAGTTCTTCCGCAGGTGCGGAAAATCACTGGGTAGTAAGGTTCATTTAACCCAAAGACTTAGGCAATTTTAGCTCATTTCTTTCATCTCTTGGGCGATTTTAGAGCTCTTTGAAGAGGGGTTTTCACCTAGTGCTTTAAGGTAAGTAATTTCTATATGAGATGAGTTTAATACATATATTTTGGGTAGATTCTTAGCATATAAAGTTTAGAAATTGTGGGTTTAGTTGAAAAACTTAGTTTTTTTTTTTTTTGATAAAAATGAGATTTAACCACGAAAATGATTATGGAATTAGGTAAAAATTATATATTGAGTTCGTAAGGTTATGAGTTATAATTATCTTCAAAAATTTTCAGAATCCAGGCACGTGTGTCCGGGGCCGAATTTTAGGAATCTTCCAATTTGGGTTGGGTAATTACTCTAATAATTAAATTATTAACTTTTGAGGGTATATTGATTAATTTATATAATATTTGGCTAGCTTCGGATTGTTCGGTGCCAAGTTGGGTCCTTAGAGTGAATTTGTGGATGGAAAGTGAGCTTTGAGACGAGGTAAGTCTCTTGTCTAACCTTGTAAAGGAATTTACCCCATAGGTGACGTAAATTACTATTTGCTTCTAATTGTTGGGGCTACTAACACACGAGGTGATGAGAATCTGTGCGTAGCTACTAATTATGCTTAAGCCGGGTAGTCTAGGACTCAAATCATGAAATACTTGTAATGTTTGCACTCTACTTGTTAATATAAGTTCCTAAATTATATTGAAACTTGATAAGGGATTCATAAACACCGAAGTTCACTTACTTGAGTTTTGGCGAGTTACTTGACCATTAATAGAAAGTGTGCTTCTTTGTGTATTAGCTTTATAATAGCTTTTAAATCAAATGTTCATAAAGTATTCTCTCTTCTTGTGGAGTGGGCCGAACGCCTTAGCAGTATAAATAGATGCAGCTATAATCGTGCCTCTCGACCCTCGGCAGTGTACACATTATTTTAGATCGGACCATACGATCTCGGCATAGATTGTGCATGTTAATGCTTGGAGCCCAAAATACACTTGATATTATTTTCATGAATTGAGAGGTTATAATTTATTATTTGCTCGAAAATTTATTTGGAATTCGTATGTGTTAGTGGAAGACTTTTGAAATTTACTATTAGTTAACGAAATATTTAATCACTATTGCTATCGTGTTAATAATATTATTCACATAATTCTATGCCTATTTAGCATTCCTGTATTTTATTGTTAGCCCACATTAAGTGTCGATGTCGACCCCTCATTACTATTTCTTCAAGGTTAGACTGGATACTTACTGCGTACATATGTTATTTATGTACTCGCGCGACACTTTTGCTCGCTGTCATTACGATGTGCACCCTCCTTACCCCGAGGCTTAATGGTGAGCTACTTCTTGAGTCCGTTCTGCAGCACCCGAAGTCTCTCTTTTTTGTATTTTTTTCTATCTGCTCTATTTCAGACAGTAGCTTAGTGTTTTGTATATTCTACTAGTGCCTCATATACTTGTGACACCAGGTCTTAGGAACATGCTAGTAGACTTTATGTTTTTTGAGCATTTATTTCACTGCATTTGCTCTTTCCTTAGTTTTCGCTTTAATTTATTAAATTTTCTACTCCTTATTTTCATAATAAATGAAATTCAACTACTTTGAAAGTTTTAAAAAAAGAATAATTACGTGGTTAGTTCACCATTGGCTTGTCTACCGGCGACGTTGGGCGTTATCACGTCCTATAGGAGAAATTGGATCGTGACAACATGGTATTAGAGCACTAAGTTCACGTAGGGTCTCACGAGGTATGAGCAGGCCTAATAGAGTCTTGTGGATCGGTGCAGAGACGTCAATTCTTATTTTCGAGATGCTATGGGGTGTTAGGAGACTATTCTTTCTTCATCTCCTATCATGTACTTGATGTTGTACTAAGTGTCTATCTCTTATTCTCTCACAGATGGTTAGAACATACGCAACATATATACCCGACCATGGAGGAGCTGCTCCCTCTGTTGCTAGAGGCTGAGGCTGAAGCAGAGGCCGAGGGAGGGCTCCAGCTCGTGATAGAGGATGAGGGCGTCCTAGAGTTGCTCCAGTTGTGCTAGTGGATCCTGTAGAGGATCCTGCTATTGAGGAGCAGGGTGAGGTGCCTGCAGCGGAGCCAACCCTAGTGAATTTCATGTCTGCGCCGGGATTCCAGGTGGTCATAGGCCGTATGCTGCGGTTCATGGATTTTATGACTAAGGATGGTTTATTTCCAGCGGACCCAACAACATCTCAGGCAGGAGGGGGAGTAAAGACCCTTACCGCCCAAGATCCAGGGCATGCAATTGAGTATATCAGACCCTGGGTGCACTACCCGTGGGCTGAGCTCAGCTAGTTACAGTAGCTATATCTAAGCCCAGACCAGTTGCGGCGGGTGAGCCGCAGAAGTTATTGGACAGATGGACCAGGCTACACCCTCCTGTCTTTGGAGGTGAGCGACATGAGGACCCCAAGACTTTATTGATTGTTGCAGGGACAGACTGCATAATGTGAGGACATTGGAGTTCCATGGAGTGGACTTTACCACCTTTCAGTTGGAGGGCAGGGCCCATAGATAGTGGCAGTCCTATTTTCTCGGCAGACCAGCAGGTTCTCTTCCTATGACTTGGGACCAGTTCACACGCCTCTTCCTGGATAGATATATTCCACCTGCTCAGAGGGAAGAGTTGTGATTTTAGTTTGAGCAGCTCCAACAGGGCCAGACGTAGGTGACCGACTATAAGGCAAGATTATCTGAGTTGTCTTTCCATGCACTTATGATACTTCCATACGGGTTTGCACTGTAGTACCTAAGCCACTATAGCCCGAGAGGTTGAGATGGGGACTTCGTATGAGCTAGTTGTGGAGATAGATCGGAGGATCGAGGGTGTTCGCCAGCAGAGCCGAGAGCAGGTGATGAGGGATAAGCGGTTTCAATATTCTAGAGGGTTCAGTAGTGCTCCGACTGGGGGTAGAGGTCACTTTGTGAGGGGTTAGTCTAGTAGGCCCACATATCCAGCACCGCTGCCTCCTGGGGATGCTCCAGTGCGGCCCTAAATAAGCACCATCCCAAAGAGCTCCAATTGTCCACCAGCTATTCAGGGTTCCTCTAGTGGGCCTTCCTGGCATTAGGGTCAGGCTTCAGGTCAGCAGTCCACTGTATCAAGAGGTTGTTTCGAGTGTGGGGATCTTGGTCATGTGAGGAGGTTCTGCCCCAGGCTTCGAGGCAAGGCAGTGCAGCAAGCTCATCAGCCTATGATTACAGCATTAGCTGCCACACCAGCCGTCCGTCCGCCTAGAGGCGGAGGATAGGTGGGCAGGGGCCTTCCTAGATGTGGAGACCAGTCAGGTGGCGCTCTAGCCAGGTTCTATGCCTTTCCAGCCAGACTAGATGTAGTAGCTTCAGATGCTGCGATCATATGTATTATTTCTGTCTGTGGTAGGGATGCTTCAACACTATTTGATCAGGGTCTACGTATTCATAAATTTCATGTCTATTTGCTCATTTACTAGGTGTTCCTCGTGAGTCCTTGGGTACTCCTATTTACGTGTCCACACCAGTGGGCGATTTTGTTGTTGTGGATCAAATTTATCAGTCTTGTATCGTGACTTTCTGTGGTTATGAGACTTGAGCGAATCTTCTGTTACTCGATATGACTGACTTTGAGGTCACCTTGGGCATGAACTGTTGTTTCCATATCATGCCATCCTCGATTTCCATGCCAAGACTATTACCTTGGCGATACCAGAGTTGCCTAGATTGGAGTGGAAGGGTTCGTTTGTCAGTGCATCTAGTCAGATTATCTTTTTTTTTGAAAGCACAGCACATGGTCAAGAAGGGTTGTTTGGCTTATCTAGCTTATGTTAGGGATACTACTATAGAGACTACGACGATTGATTCAGTGCCCGTGGTCCGGGATTTCTCCGATGTGTTTCCTTCTCGTCTTCCAGGCATGCCACCAGATCGTGATATCGATTTATGTATTTATTTGGCTCCAGGTACCCAGTCTATCCCTATTCCACCGTGCCGCGTGGCTACGAAAGAGTTGAAGGAAAAATTTGAGGAGTTGCTAGCAAATGAGTTTGTCAGACCAAGTGTGTCGCCTTGGGGTGCACCAGTGTTATTCGTGAAGAAGAAGGATGGGACTATGCAGATGTGCATTGATTACCGCCATTTGAACAAAGTTTCCATTAAGAACAAGTACCTGTTGCCGCGTATTAATAATTTTCTTGACCAGTTGTAGGGTGCCAGGGTGTTCTCTAAGATCGACTTGAGATTGGAGTATTATCAGTTGAGGATTCGTGATTCATTCCGAAGACGGCTTTTCGGACTAGATATGGCCATTATGAGTTTCTAATGATGTCCTTCGATTTGACTAACTCCCTGACAACGTTTATGAATTTTATGAACCTGGTGTTCAAGCCATATATTGATTCATTTTTCATTGTCTTCATTGATGACATTTTTATCTACTCACGTAGCATGGAGGAGCATGTGCAGCATTTAAGAGTGGTGCTTCAAACCTTGCGGGAACAGAAGCTATATGCTAAGTTCTCCAAGTGTGAGTTTTGGTTAGATTCTGTGGTATTCATGGGGCATGTTGTATCAGGCGAGGGTATTAAGGTAGATCCTAATAAGATGGAGGCATTTCAGAATTGGCCGCGTCCTACCACAACAACCAAGATCAGGAGCTTCTTGGGGTTAGTAGGTTATTATCATCAGTTTGTGGAGGGTTTCTCATCTATTACAATACCTTTGACTCGATTGACCCAGAAGGGTGCTCCTTTTTGATGGTCCGACGATAATGAGGCGAGCTTTCAGAAGCTCAAGACCTCCTTGAATTCAGTACTAGTGTTAGTGTTTCCTTCCAGTTCAGGGATGTATAATGTGTATTACGATGCTTCATGGCGCTGGTTTGGGTTGTGTATTGATGCAGAACGGGTGAGTTATTGTATATGCTTTACGTCAGCTGAAGCCCCATGAGAAGAATTACCCCGTACATGATTTGGAGTTGGCCATGATAGTTCATGCTCTCAAGATTTAGAGGCATTATCTTTATGGGGTGTCCTGTGAGGTTTACATCGATCATCACAACTTGCAGCATTTGTTCAAGTAGAGGGATCTCAATTTGGCAGCACAGGTGGATTGAGTTTCTAAAAGGCTATGATATTACAATCCTTTATCATTTGGACAAGGCGAATGTAGTTGCAGATGCCTTGACCAGAAAGGCGAAGAGTATGGAGAGTTTGACATTCATTTCAACAGAGGAGACACCACTAGCTTTGGACATTCAATCCTTGGCTAACAAACTTGTGAGGTCGGATATTTCAGAGCCAGCCGAGTTCTTGCATGCGTCGTCGCCCAGTCTTTACTATTTGAGCTGATCAAGGCTCGTCAGTACGACGACCCGCACTTGTTGGTTCTTAGAGAGATAGTACTACAGGGTGGTGCCAAGGAAGTTACTATCGGTGAGGATGGTGTTCTGCGACTCCACGGTCGTCTATGGCCCTAATGTTGATGGATTGAGGGAAATATTCTAGAGAAGTCACACAGTTCTCGGTATTCTATTCATCCAGGTGCTACGAAGATGTATCGACTTGAGGCAACATTATTGGTGACGGAGGATGAAGAAGGCCATAGTTGAGTATGTAGCGACATGCCTAAATTTCCAGCAGGTTAAACATAAGCATCAAAGGCCAAATGGCCTACTCCAGCAGATGGTTATACCTGAGAAGGAAATGGGAGCGCATCACTATGGACTTCGTAGTTGGGTTGCCATGGACCTTGAGGAAGTTTGATGTAGTTTGGGTCATTAACGACAGGTTGACCAAGTCGGCACACTTCATTCCGGTTCTGACCACGTATTTTCAGAGAGATTGGCCTAGATTTACATTCAGGAAATTGTTCGGTTGCATGGTGTGCCAATTTCTATCATATTAGATAGAGGCCCTCAGTTTATTTCGCATTTCTTGAGGGAAATACAGAGTGAGTTAGGGACCCGAGTAGAGCCCATCACAGCCTTTCATCCGTAGACCGAGAGGAAGTCGGAGCAGACGATACAGATCTTGGAAGATATGCTTAGAGCATGTGTGATTGACTTCATAAGGCAGTGGGATCAATTTGCCTTTGGCTGAGTTTCCTTACAACAACAGTTCAGTCCAGCATTGAGATGGCTTAATTTGGGGCTTTATATGGTTGGTGATGTCGTTGGCCCATCAGATGGTTTGAGCTCGACGATGCTAAGTTATATGGTATTGATTTGGTGAAGGATGCCTTGGAAAAGGTAAAGTTGATTCAGGAGTGACTTCGCACAGCACAGTCCAGATAGAAGAGTTACGCGGATTAGAAGGTGCGTGATTTATCATTTATGGTGGGCAAGAAGGTTCTCTTGAATGTCTCGCCGATGAAGGGAATCATGAGGTTCAGGAAGAAGGGCAAGTTGAGCCCAAAGTTTATAGGTCCATTTAAGGTGTTAAGGCAAATTGGGGAGGTTGCTTCTGAGCTTGCTTTACCTCCCAGTCTATCAGGAGTTCATCCAATTTTCCACGTGTCTATACTCCGAAGTATCATGCCGACAGGTCGCATATGTTAGACTATAACACGATTCAGCTAGATGAGGGCCTGGGTTAGGGGGAGGAGCCAGTTGCCATTGTTGACAGGCAGGTTCGCCAGTTGAGGTCCAAGAAGATTTTTGGGGTAAAGGTTCAATAGAGGGGTCAACCAGTTGAGGAGGCAACTTGGGAGACCGCGGAGGACATGAGAAGAAGATATCCAACGCTTATTCAACACTACAGGTATGATCTAGACCTGTTCGAGGACGAACATTTGTTTAAGAGGAGGAGAATATAACGAACCGACTGGTCGTTTCGCTTTGGAGAACTCCGTTTCCTTAAACAAGACTCCCCGTATGTGCTTTTACTATTTTATGACTTGCGGGGTTGGTTAGTTCGAGTTTCGACGATTTCGAGTTGAAATCGGAACACTTAGTTCCTTATTATTAGCTTAAAAGAGGTAAGTTTGACTTGGGTCAACATTTGTAGTGCACGACATCAAAATCAAGATTTGATGGTCCAAATAGGTTCGCATGATGATTTTGGACTTGGAAGTATGTTTGGATCCGGTTTTGGATGACTCGGGACCGTTTTGCGCTTAATATTAAAGGTTGGCACATTGAAGGTTTTTCAAGTTCTTTAAATTTGGTTTGGAGTAGGTTTTGGTGTTATCGATGTCCATTTGGGATTTCGAGCTCGGACTTAGTTCCGTATGGTGATTTAAGACTTGCACGTAAAATTTGGTGTCATTTTGAAGTAGTCTAAGTATGATTTGGCGCTTTCGAAGTAAGTATGATTTGGCGCTTTCGAACTTGAAATTCATAAGTTGATTCAATTGGTTTTGGGGTGTGATTCTTAGTTTTGATGTTGTTTTATGCGTTCCGAGGGTGCGAGCGACTCCGTTTTATGTTTAAGAACTTTTTGGTATGTTTGTCAAGTCCTCGAGACCCCTGTATAGGATTTAGACGGTTGTCAGAGCTTGATTGCTCTTTGGAGAAGAGCTGAAGGTGGGCGACATCTGGTGCGTTCGCACTTGTGGTGGGAATGGATGTAGGTGCGACGTCTTGTTCGTAGAAGTAGAAAGGGAGAGAGTCAGTGAAGTCCGCAGAAGTGAATTTGCTTCTACGATGAAAGGGTTCGCAGGTGCAGAGTGAGGCAGCCTAGCCATGGTCGCAGGTGCGCGAGGCGAGCCGTAAAAGTAGGAGTTGATAAGGGAGGATTTTGACTACTTATTAGCGCCTTTTAGTTTATGTTTTAGTCGAAAATCATTGAATTATGTTCCTGAAACTAATGAAATATGTAAAATTGCAGGAATATTGGAAGTTGGACTCCTTCGATGAAGTCTGACATATAGAGGAGAAATCCGAGCACTAGGCAACAACAGAGCACAGAAGCATACAAAATGCGGTCAGTAGAAGGAATTTTGAGGCCGGAGAAGAAAGTGCGGACTGCATAATTCCCTTGCGGCCGCAAACAATGAAGAAAATCTCAGCAGCTTGTAGCAAATTGCAGACCGCACAGGAATTTTGCAACCGCAAATGACGAGCTGGAGATCAACTTCAGAGGGTGTGAAAATTTCCAAAGTCCAAGTCCCTCAAAATTGCGGACCGCAGAAGAAGTACCTTGCAGCTGCAAAAGTAAAGATGCGAATTGCAGAAGACCAGATTGCAGTTGCAGTGATAAATCTGTGGACCGCACAAACATTTCCTCGCGATCGCAGTTGATAATTTTGCGGCCGCAGAATCCTAGCTCCTGCAAGTTGAGGACTTCTGTGGACCCCACATGGAATTGTGCGGCCGCAGAACCTCCCGAAGAGAATTTTTTTCCCGAAATTTCCAACCATTTATAAATTGACGAGTTTCACAAAATTAGGTTAACTTTTGATATTTGTAAGTCCAGTAGCCGTTTTTTGTTGTCACTTTTGGAAGTTTTCTATATTTTGGAGTATTTTAACATAGATTTTCTCTTTTTAACTTCACAATATGAGTTTAGTTAGTATTTCTTCTTCTATTTCTTTAATTTCAAGCATGAGTAGCCAGATTTTTACTAGGGTTGTGACCCAACGCTAATGTGTAAACCTTCATGGGTATCTAATTTAGTGCTTGTTTATGATTCGGTGTTTATTATTTAGCCTTGTTCATGTTTTAATTTGTGGAATTAATGGTTCCAAACATTAATTCATGCCTATTTGACTTAGCCTCTACTTGAGAAAGAGAGACTTAGCCTAGGAAAATATGGTTAACAAGAAATTGGGTCAATCAAGAGATTGATTAACTCAATCAAAGGGTTCAACCTATAGATAGTAAAAATTTGACTTGAGCTTTTGTCAACTCTTTTGTGTGATACCCATTTGGACTTGAGAAAGCCAAATTGGGCAAAACCACTCTCTGACGGTAAAGTATTGAGTGGGCAATTGAGAGTTGATAGCTATAATACACCCCAATCAACAAAACAAGCATTAGGGTTTATATCCCATTAGACAAACGCCTAGGTGATGGTCATAGCCTTAGGCTTTTTACATTTTTGAAAAACAACAAAAAAAATTATCCTAGTATTATTTCTTAATTTTACAATCTTAGTTTTAAAATAGCAATAGAAACAAAACCAATTTGTGGTAGTGCAAATTAAGATAGTTTAAATTCACGCATTAACATATATACTCCTAACTCCCATATAGCTTCCCGTGGATTCGATTCCGACTCTTCATTGGGTTAATATAATTGCATTCGCCGATTCATATCTTGTTTTGAGGTGTGTATTGTGCGCGATAGGTCAGGCTCGCAGGTGCGAGATTTGGCCGCAGGTGCAGTTGGGCGTGGGTTCGTGCGTGTTCCATGGATGCGGACATTCGACCACAGGAGCGGCCCCGCAAAAACGAATAGTCTTCCATAGGTGCGAAAAACCACTGGGCAGTGAGGTTCATTTAAGTCGAAGACCTAGGCAATTTTAGCTCATTTCTTTCATCTCCTGGGTGATTTTGGAGCTCTTTGAAGAGGGGTTTTCACCTATCACTTTGAGGTAAGTAATTTCTATATGACATGAGTTTAATACATTATATTTTGGGTAGATTCTTTGCATATAAACTGTAGAAATTATGGGTTTAGTTGAAAAACCTTGATTTTGATAAAGTTAAGATTTAACCACGAAAATGATTATGAAATTAGGTAAAAATTACATATTTGAGTTCGTGGTGTTATGAGTAACAATTATCTTCGAAAGTTTCAAAATCCGGGTACGTGGGCCCGAGCGTGAATTTTAAGAATCTTCCAATTTGGGTTGGGTAATTACTCTAATAATTAAATTAATAACTTTTGAGCATATATTGATTAATTTATATAATATTTGGTTAGCTTCGGTTGTTCGGCACCAAGTTGGTTCCTTAGAGTGAATTCGAGGTCAGAAAGTGAGATTTGAGGTGTGGTAAGTCTCCTTCCTAACCTTGTTAGAGGAAATTTACTCAATAGGTGATTTAAATTACTATTTGCTTCTAATTGTGGGGGCTACACACACACGAGGTTACGAGTGTCCATGCGTAGCTACTAATTATGCTTAAGTCCGGGTAGTCTAGGACCCAAATCATGAAATACTTGTAATGTTTACCCTCTACTTGTTAATTTAAGTACCTAAATTATATTGAAACTTGATAAAGGATTCATAAAGACCGAATTTTACTTATTTGAGTTTTAGCGGGTTACTTGACCGTTAATAAAAATTGTGCTTCTTTGTGTATTAGCCTTGTAATAGCTTTTAAATCAGATGTTCATAAAGTATTGAACATCCCGGCAGTATAATAGATGCATCTATAATTGTGCCGCTCGACCCTCGGCAGTGTACACATAATTCTGGATCGGGCCGTACGACCTCAGCATAAATCGTGCGTGTTAATGCTTGGAGCCCAAATACAGTTGATATTATTTTCATGAATTGAGAAGATATAATTTATTTATTTGCCCGAAAATTTCTTTGGAATTAGTATGTGTTAGTGGAAGACTTTTGGAATTTACTATTGGTTAAAGAATCAATTAATCACTGTTGCTATCGCGTTAATATTATTATTCACATATTCTATGCCTATTTTTTATTCCTGTATTTAATTGTTAGCCCATAGTAAGTGTCGATGTCGACACCTCGTCATTACTTCATCGAGGTTAGACTGGATACTTAGTGGGTACATGTTGTTTATGTATTCACGCTACACTTCTGCACTAATCGTGCAAGATCTGAGGCAGGTGCATCAACAGTCATTCTGGCGCGCATCCCTGTTATCCCGGGGCTTAGTGGTGAGCTGCTTCGGAGTCCGTTCTGTAGCACCCAGAGTCTCTCTTTCTCATTTATTTCTGTCTACTCTATTACAGACAATAACTTGGTGTTTTGTATATTCTACTAGTTGTCTATATACTTGTGACATCAAGTCTTGGAATATGCTAGTAGACTTATGATTTTTGAGCATTTATTTCACTGTGTTTGCTTTTTCATTAGTTTTTGCTTTACTTTATTAAATTTTATACTCCTTATTTTCTTAATAAATAAAATTCAACTACTTTGAAAATTTTAAAAAGAATAATTACATGGTTAGTTGACCGTTGGCTTGCCTAGCGGCGACGTTAGGCGCCATCACAACCTATAGGAGAAATTAGATTGTGGCAAATTTCATGACTTATTATCCCACTTTCTTTTTATTTAATTCAAAAAAGATTTCCTACACATATATATATGAGTCTTTCTTCCATAATGTGGTGAGTAAAAAATATTATTGGGTGTATAAAAAAGTGAGGTTAAGATGTGAAAGAAAAAAAAGAAAATTTTGCTTAGTTGAATGAATGTGTTCTAAATGGTGGAGTTTTGGACTCTACAACGCATTATGAGTCTGTTCGAGTTATACGACGTGATTCTACTATTGCATCCTGGGGAGACAAGTCAAGAGGATTACTGCTGGACCAGTGAAGATTTTGCTGCACTAGGCCTGAATCTCCTTAAAGAGAGCGAGATATCTGCGCCTCAGCCTAAAGATATTCTATTCTCTTCATTTTTAATATTCAACTTGAATTTTATTTTCACCAACAATATTAAGGAGATTCAAATATTTACTATTAAAAAATCTACGGATATCAAGGTAGATCTCAACAAGTTTGTCACGATCAAAAATCCACTAGTGATTGTGATGGCGCCTAACATCGGCCTCGGGCAATCCAATAGTGATTAGTCAATTTAATTACTCATTCTAGTACCTCAAAATCATACTTTTTATAAATAAAATAGTGTGAAATAGAATTTGCACGAACTACATTAGTGAACAACCTGTAGGAACCCCCGAAACTTGGTGTCACAAGTGCATGCGCATCAACTAGGAAATATAATTAAATACAACATCTATCTGGAATACAAGTTAGACAAAAACAATATAAATGACTTTGATGGAGATTCTGCAGACTGCGGATCATAACGTGAAATGTAACTCATGGTAAAGTCCCCGCAATAGCCGCGCCTTTGCACCCAAAAGACCACCGGACATATATGTACCTGCACGAAAAGTGCAGCAAGTGTAGTATGAGTACGTAAATCAACGCGTATCCAATATGTATCTAGCCTAATCCCAGAGAAGTAGTGATGAGGGGTCGACACTAGTGGTCCAATAAGACAGATGCGGTAGAAGTAAACAGATGTTAGTCAGATTAAATAAACGAAGTAACAAGTATAATACGTCGTATAATCCTCTCGACAATAACTCAAACTCTCAGCTAGTAGCTACCTCCTCAATCGGAGTATATATGTGTATATAGTGGACCTTACCGAATAGGTCGTCATAGTTAAATCAGGAAAAGCTCACAGATAGCTGGCTTCTTGCCCGTTATTACACACGACTTCAAAAGAGTATTTTATAGAAATACCGAGGCGTACGGTCCGATCTACCATAACATTGCCAAACCTTCGATACATCTATTTTATTATCGAGGCGAATGGCCCGCTCCCATGAGAGTGTGGTACATAAATCCTGCCGAGGCGTACAAGCCGATTCATCATAGTGTGCGTACTGTCGAGGGTCGAACGGCACGAACCACAGATGTATCTATCCTACCGACGCGAACGGCCTGATCCCATTAGAATAAGAAGCTTTGATGGTCTTTGACCCCACTCGCGAATAGACGTATGAGTTATAAATTTTTTAAGGGACACCTTTCGATGAGAACGCATAACGTGGGAGAAATTTATAAGAGGAGTACAATCATTTCGTGACTAATCATGAAGCCCGTCGAATCTCTAGAATAGCAAGTCTATCACTCTACACAAGTCTAGTCTCAAGTTGTAACGTAAAATAAAGAAATTTAATAGACAAGCGACAACTCGAATAGTACAATTATAGCATGGCGGGAACCTAAGTCTACCTGGACATAACTTGAATCTAGCTGTGCGACGACCTAGCTTATCCAAAGGTCGCTTCTGCGGCCACAGTGCCGCTTCTGAGGCTCCGTACCTGCGGCCAAAACCACGCAGGTGCTGTTATACCAGATAAGCTGCCACCAACATTTTCATAAGTTTAAATTCAATCCGTTAACCATCTAGAATCCACCTGAGGCCCCCGAGACCTCGACCAAATATACCAACCAATCCTTAAACATCATATAAACTTAGTTGAGCCTCTAAATCACATTAAACAACATTAAAACCACGAATCACATCTCAATTCAAGTTTAATGAATTTTAAAACTTCATAGTCCTACATCTGACGCCGAAACCCATCAAATCAAGCCCGATTGACCTTAAAATTTGCATACAAGTCCTAATTGATATTATAGACCTACTCAAACTTTCAAAATCAGAATCCGACCCCATTAAAAATTCCACTACCGGTCAAACTTCACAAAGATCATCTAATTTCCAACTTTCGCTAATTGACGCTGAAATAACCTACAGACCTCCAAATCAACATCCGGACACGCTTCCAAGACCAAAATCATTATACAAGCCTGTTGGAACCTTCAAATCTCGATTCCGAGGTTGTGCACTCAAAAGTCAAACCTCAGTCAATTCTTCCAACTTAAAGCTTTCAAAATTAAAATTTTCTTTCCATATTAATTCCGAACTTATAGAAATTCAATTCCAACCACACGTACAAGTACTAATACTTGAAGTAAAGCTACTCAAGGCTTCAAACTGCCGAACGACACGCTAAAGCTCAAAATGACCGATCGGGTAGTTACAAAGCCATTCCATTTTAACGGTTCTCATAACAAGAGATGGAAGGAGTTTTCTCAATGTTTTTTATATTTTAACCAAGGAGAATCAAAGAAAAGTGAACAACTCCTCCGTAAATGATGTGAGCTAATAGCTCTTCAAGTGAAAATGGCAAAATCCATTGATGATTCATAGAAGTATCAATATTATCTTCTTAATTTATATCTGATAATTTTTTTTGAGGATTATGATAGAACTTACTCTGCTACAAAGAAAATTAGAAAAGTATTGCAGAGTAACTATAATATCGAGGAGGGATGTCCGAAAAAATATGCTGCTTGTAGATTTTTTTCGTTTTCAAATGGTGGACAACAAATCAGTAATAGACCAAGCTCAGCATTTCATTATGATTGTTGGAGAGCTAAGGTCCTATATAAAAAAATGGAGCTTATTGTTTTTGGCATTATAGATATACTTCCACCTTCACAGAAACAATTTCAAATAACTATGCACTACGAACAAAAAGAAACTTTATTTGAGACGTTGATAATGCAGATTCGCATGGTAGACTTTATGTCATATTTATTCTACCGATATTGTTAATTGCTCACAAACTCTACAAGGTTGGCATGACTTTGTAATTGTTCAATTGTTCATTAAAATCTATCATATTGGCATGAATTTGTGTTATCTGCATTTAATATATTTATTAGATTGCTTACAAACTCTACCTAGTTTGGCATGTTTTACTGCTCGTTTAATTGTTCACCAAATTCTACCAAATTGGCATGACATTATATTATTTGCAACCGGTCTTTCTGTTAGATTATTCATCAAAGTTTACCCGTTTGGCATAATTTTTCGTGTTGTTTACCAAGGTAATTTTCGAATTTGTATTTTCAATTATGATCAAACCATCCCAAATTCGCTCTAAATAATCTCAAATTTAAAATAAAGCCTCTAAATACTAACACAAATGATCCCTACTCTCTAATTTATTCAAATAACACCAAATCAAGAAGATCCACTTTGTCTTCTTCTATACTTCTTATGGACCAATAATAAAATTTTGAGATTTTAAAAAGTAAATCACTAAATTAGTATTTGAACTAAAAATTCAGAGTATAGATTCTAATTTTCCCCCTCAGACAAGAATTTATAACTTCGGTTATTAAAGAACTATGGTATTCTAGTAAAAAAGAAACCTATTTTTGTACAAAGTAAAAAATGGGAACATATTTACCCAGTCCATAAGGACCTTTACAATTTACTGACCAAGAAATATTAGTAAGAATTTTATCAGGTGTCCTTTCTAAAGATTAGTGTTTAATTTTTGGGAATTTAAAAATATCGCAAAAAAGTCTTTAACTTATCAATCTTTAGCCATTAATTATAACTTATCAAAACTAATCAAGCATATAAAAAAATTAAAAACTCAAAGAAATAAGGTTTTTTGTCTCCAAGAATCACACACAAATATCTATTTTCATATTTTAAAGCATGATTAGCAACATAAGATGCAAGACGAAAAAAATTTCATGAATGAGGTAGCAAATAAGGAGATGCAATATATATATATATATATATATATATATATATATATATATATATATATATATATATATATATATATATATATATATATATATAAGATTCCGAAAATCTAAGCAAAAAAAGACTTTTTTCAATAGGTATGATTGAGATACATTGAAAAATAAGGAGATGCAATACAAATATATATTCAATGGGTATGAAATCGTGAGGATATTATGAAGGTGTGAGTTATAACTGTAATAGTGAGATATAATGGAAGTTATTTACATAATGAAGAATAGTAGTCGAAGTTATATATGATTAGTGAACATCCATATAATAAGTATTTCATAACGAATTAATAAAATAAATTAATTTATTATTAATGATCAATTGGTGACCCACGAAGTTATGTCAATTTACTTTCAAAGTTTCTTCCATGGAACATGAAACTATTGGAATTTGGTAGAGATCTTTAGGAATCAATTTGATCTAAGTCATGCAAAAATAAGGTTAAGTCTACTGGACTATTTGAATGCTTCAGTCGCATATATTATCGCTCTATCACTTGATACTTCATCCGGTTCATTTTAAGTGATTTTTTAATCTTTTTTTATGGTTTATGATATTTAATTTTTTCAAATATTAATTTCGTTTTTCTAAAGTTGTCCTTGAAATAAAGAGCCTAGGAGTATTTGACGTATTTTTAATTAACAAATTACAAGTTAATATCATCAATTACAGTATTATTAATTAATTTATGTTGAAAGGTGAATTTTTTACTATATGTAAAAAAACCAAAAAATTACATAAAGTGAACAGGAAAAAGTACCTATTATAGCGATAAACGCTCGTCTCACCATAACCATCTCTTGTGTTCTGTAAATGTTTTTTTGTGTATTTTTTCGGTTAATGTTTTGTTCTCTTATGTTCTTCAAATGTTTTTCTATGTATTTGTTTGGTTAATATATTTTTTTAATCGGACAATATGTCCACTCAATTTAAATCGAATTCGTATATGCAACCCACAGTGCACGCTCAGACTTTTCTTTAAATAAATTATTATTCTCATAATAATACAAGTGACTACCTTATGAAATTAATGTCTTGGACAAAGAAAAATTTGAAATCTTCCTTGTTAAAATAGAGTATAATTACAAGCCAATGAAATTTACCAGATATTTTCTCGAGAAGGTAATGAGCTTGACAGTTTCCAAGTGAGATTGAGAACGGGTACACTATCTCCACAACAAACTTATTGCAACTACCGCTCCATAATACCCTCTCCTTTCTAATTAAAGTATATTAAACTGATTATTATGGTTAAAGTGATGATCAACTTATAAAGTGATTAATGGCATAAATCGGTTTTATAATTTTGAAAACAAATTAAGTACCATATGAATTAGGTCAAGCAAATAATTATTGAACTTTATATAAACATTAATTTAAGCCGCTTTACGTGGGAAGAAAAGGTATTAGTTAAGGTAATTTATTTGCATGTGGACTAGATATATGATTTTCAATGATGAAAAAATCTGTCAAGTTAGGTGTTTTGATGATTAATAAAATCTGCAGTGAACATGTGTTAAGAATCGAGTTCTCACAAACCAAAGAAGGTTTTCTTATAAGACAGTAACTTATGATAGAATTATAAAAAATTATCGCAGTTCGATATTTGTGCGAGAAATTCTTGATGCTTGACTAGATAAAGATCAGCATACCTTTATGGAATGGAGTCAGTGAAGCAAATTGTGGAATTGGGTTGCGAAACTTACGAAGTTCTATTATCTCTAGAACTCTTAAAGTGATCAACTGGATGATGACAAGCTCAATATTACTCTTTTGGAACTGAAGATGAGAAAATCAATAATTGGTAGAAATAATATAAAATGCTATGTAAATTGTCTCATATTTAGCTCTTGTTTAGTGAATTTGGGAAGTTAATTGCGTCAATTCATGATAATGTAATGTGTTTTTATGTGTAGGAATGAGTCGAAAGCAATCGGGGGCGAAAACGGGGAAGAAACGAGCCAAAACGAGAAGAAACCGGACCAAGGAAGACTGGGCACCATAGGCAGCGCTTGGCGCCACCTGCGGCGCTGGAGGCAGCAAGGTTGGAGAAGTCACTGCCCGCAGTCCCCTGGGGGGCGCCTGGCGCCAGCCAGGGCGCCAACTGCGGGAAACTCTCCTAATCCTCTAGGAGACCCCCAATTCGACCCCAAAATCTTCCCAACTCATATATAAACACCCCTAAACCCATCTTAGAGGGGTAGAACGTGATTTTGGAGGCTAAGGAAGTTTAGGAACATCAACAACGCAATCGATTCGCAGTTCATCAATTCTGTCTAGTATCTCTATTTAGTTTTTCAATACTTCGTCTTTTGATTTTGTTGAACATGAGTGGCTAATCACCCCTTGTTCTGGGGTTGTGATTAGCCATGAATATTGTGTGTCTAACTTGACGATTTTATTTTAATAGTTCATGTGAATATGATTGTTTCTTCAATTCTATGCCTAATTGCTTAATTGTTTTGGCCATCAATTAAGTTCTATCAATTTTCTATGCTATGTTTGGGAAAACTATGTTTAGATTAGAATAAGAATTGAAGAAAGCATGTTCTTAACCTTTATAAAGGGGCGGATTCGTGGTTAGGATAGGAATATACTTAATCACCATGCATAATTAGATAATCGTGTTCTTATTGCATTCTTTCTAGATTAATTCCATAGGAATATAGGTGTTAATCTTGTTAGGAATAGGCGAATACTACTTCAGAAGAAGGCTATGAGTATCATTATCGATCAATTAGCAATCTTACATGAATTATATGAACAAGAAGTCAATTAGAACGCAATAGGATTGGAACCATAATCACAACCCTGGAATCTTTGTTTTATTGATTACAAAATACATACTTGTTCCTTGCAATTCTCAGATATAAATTAGAATTATAATTTAGAATAAACCATCTATTAAACTTGATCCTTTCTTGTTAAATAACTATATTAGTTGTTATAAAGTAGCTAACTTAAGTCCCTTGGGTACGATAATCCGGACTCACAATCCTGTATTACTTGTCCACCACGTATACTTGCGTGTGCGTTGGGGAGCAACAAGTTTCCGGCGCCGTTGCCAAGGATTTAAAAATCTGCTACTTTACCAATTTCAGCTTTTATTTGTAATTTATTCATGTTTTATTAATCGGCTGACGTTGTTTGCTTTAACACAGGCTTTTCTATTGAATACGGAGAAGTAGAAATGCAAACAACCTGCTTCCCTTTGATCCAGAATTTGAGCGTACATTACACAGAGTAAGGAGGGAAGTAGAAGCCAGGACCAGAATTAACCAAGAGTTGGACATAGTTGTGCAACCACAGCCTATCGAGATGGCAGGAAACACAGAAAGAGCAGTGATTGAAGTTGCAAGACCTAATCTTGCCAATATGACTCAGGCGATTGCCAAGCCTGAAATCACATGGCATTTTGAGTTGAAGCAATACATGGTGCTGCTAATTCAGTGTACAGGTCAGTATGTGGGACTGCCGCACGAAGACCCACAGTGACACATTCAGAACTTTTTGAAGATAACAGACACTTACAATTATCCAAATGTGTCAAAAGATTATGTGAGGTTGACGTTGTTTCCCTTTTCTCTTTGGGGGAAGCAAAAGAGTGGTTACAAAAGGAGCCTGCAAATAGTATATATACATGGGATGACCTGGCAAGAAAATTTCTGATCAAATTCTTTCCTACCAAGAAAACCAAGTCACTGAGAAGCCAGATTTTGGGTTTTGAACAACGAGAGGGGGAAACCCTTCGACAGGCATGGGAGAGGTATAAAAAGCTACTTAAAGACTGTCCACACCATTGCCAGACAGATGAGGTACTTGGGCACACGTTCGTTGATGGTTTAGATGAAGCCTCGAAGATGAACCTTGATTCAGCGTGCGGGGGAAGTTGCATGGCTAAGCCATACAGTGAGATCCAACTTCTATTGAACAATTTTACAGCCAACGATCATAATTGGCAAGGTGATGGTGACTCGCGTAGAGCCATTAAGCAGAAGGGAGCTGGTTTGATAGAATTGGATGACTTGGCAGCCATGAGAGCAGAAATGGCTAAATTGGCAAATCAGATGAATCGAATGATTAGGCAGCAGGTTCAACCCAGGCAGCAGGTTCAACAAATGTCACTATTCTATGAGATGTGTGGTGATAACCACACAAGTGATATGTGTCCCACCAATCCAGAGTCTATATATTATGTGGGACAACAAAGCAGGGGGCCCGTGAATCAGCATGCACAGTATGGGAATTCCTACAATCCAAATTGAAGGAATCATCCCAAATTTTCGTGGGGTGGTAATCAGCAGCAGCATAACATGAGCATACCGCAAGGAAACTATAACCAATCACAGAGACAACCTCCTCAATCTGATGACAACACGAATGAGTTACAGAAGCAGCTAGTGCAAGATAACAAGCAATTTAGAACTGAGTATCAAACCCTCACTACTACAGTGAGGAATCTGGAGCGACAGTTGAGGCAGCTGGCTGGGGCACAGAATACTCGACCTGCTGGGGCACTACCCAGCGACACTGAAGCTAATCCACGGGCAACATTAAATGCAGTTTCATTGAGGAATGGGAGACAGCTAGAAGAGGTCAAATCGAAAAAGAAGAAGCAGGTAACTTTCAATGAAAAACCAATTACCATTGACGTAACTGCAGAAAAGGGCAAGGAAGTTGAGAAATCAGTCAACGAGGTAGGAGTTAAGCAACCCCCACAATTGGTTGCAAGGCCACCACCTCCCTTTCCACAAAGATTACAAACGTTGAGAGACAATGAGGCCTACCAAAAATTCCTTGAGATCTTAAAACAGGTACAAACTAACATTCCATTGGTGGAAATTTTACAAGAGGTGCCGAAATATGCAAGGTACATCAAGGATATTGTTGCCAACAAAACAAGATTAACTGAGTTTGAAACGGTGGCACTTACTGAAGAGTGCAGTTCGAGAATTCAAGGGAATTACCGCAAAAACTAAAGGATCCGGGCAGCTTCACTATTCAGATATCTATTGGGAAACATGCTGTGGGAAGAGCATTATGCGACCTCGGAGCAAGCATAAATTTGATGCCACTTTTAGTGTTCCGACAGTTGGGATTGGGTGACCCACGCCCAACCACAGTTATATTACAGTTGGCAGATCGTTCTTTGGACCATCCAGAGGGGGTGATTGAGGACGTCCTAGTCCAAGTTGGCTCGTTTATATTTCCTGCGGATTTCATCATTTTGGATTACGAGCCAGATCAGGACGTCCCGTTTTATTTTGGGGTGTCCCTTCTTAGCTATCGCCTGTGCCATCATAGATGTTTGTGAAGGAAAAATGACTACGCGGGTAGGGGACCAAGAATAAGTGTTTAATGTCTATAAAGCACTACGACTGCCAACACATTACGAAGAATTATCCATGATTTCAGTGGTGGAGAATGTCACTACATCTTTAGTGCCGTACTTGAGCCCAACTGATCCAGTTGAAAGTTTATTGATTAGGGATATAGAAGCTGTTGAAGATGACATAATGAGAGACATCGTGCAATTAATGGACCTATCTTGCAACTATATTCAGGGGTTCAGAAAATTTGAAGAATTGGAAAGGCCTGTTACTTTGACCTCTCCCAGGCCATCTGTTGAGGAAGCACCCAGGCTTGAACTCAAACCACTCCCAGCGCATCTGCGCTATGCATATTTGGTTCAATATGAGACATTGCGAGTAATCATATCATCCAGCCTGACTAGCACACAAGAGGAAAACTTACTACGGGTCCTTCGAGAATACAAAAAGGCAATTGGGTGGACCATCGCAGATATCAAGGGAATCAATCCATCATTCGCATGCACAAAACATTTTTAGAAGAAGGACATCGCCCCAGTGTAGAGCAGCAGCGAAGATTGAATTCGATAATGAAATAAGTGGTGAAAAAAGAGGTCATAAAATTGCTAGACGCGGGTATTATTGTTCCAATTTCTAACAGCAATTAGGTCAGCCCAGTGCAGTGTGTACCTAAGAAGGGGGGAATGACCGTTGTAGAGAATGAAAAGAACGAATTGATTCCCACTCGAACCATTACAGGATGGAGGGTATGTATTGACTATTGAAAACTCAACAAGGCAACCCGAAAAGATCACTTCCCACTTCCATTCATTGATCAGATGCTCGACAGACTAGCAGGACACGAATATTATTGCTTTATGGATGGCTACTCAGGGTACAATCAAATTGTTATATGCCCCAAAGATCAAGAGAAGACCACCTTCACTTTCCCTTATGGCACCTTCGCCTTCAAGCGAATGCCATTCGGCCTATGCAACGCACCTGCGACATTCCAAAGATGCATGATGGCCATTTTCACCGATATGGTGGAAAAATTTGTGGAAGTGTTCATAGATGATTTCTCTGTTTTTGGGTCGTCATATGATGATTGCTTAAGGAACCTGAGTAAAGTGATAGCACGGTGCGAAGAAACTAATTTGGTACTTAATTGGGAAAAGTGCCACTTCATGGTGCAAGAAGGAATTGTCTTGGGCCATAAGATTTCTAGAACCGGCATTGAAGTCGATAAAGCAAAAGTCGAGGCCGTTGAAAAAT
This sequence comes from Nicotiana obtusifolia, assembly GCA_002018475.1. Taxonomy (NCBI): domain Eukaryota; kingdom Viridiplantae; phylum Streptophyta; class Magnoliopsida; order Solanales; family Solanaceae; genus Nicotiana; species Nicotiana obtusifolia. The sequence goes on along the minus strand of MCJB01019601.1, from coordinate 72,653 downwards.
TACCGCCTCCAATTTCCATCAAGGGTGTCTGGAGCTTCTTAGGATATGCAGGTTTTTATAGACGCTTCATTAAAGATTTTTCTAAGATTGCTACTCCTTTGTGCAGGTTGCTCAAAAACGATGTACCATTCAAATTTGATGATTCCTGTCTCAAGGCGTTCGAAGCACTTAAGGAGAAGTTGATAACTGCACCTGTCATTGTAGCACCGGATTGGTCAATGCCTTTTGAACTTATGTGCGACGCTAGTGATTTGGCCATTAGATCAGTGCTGGGACAGTAGAAAGACAAAGTGTTCCATTCTATGTACTATGCGAGCAAAACTCTTGATCCGACACAACAAAATTACACTACCACCGAAAAGGAGTTGCTAGCAGTAGTTTGGGCGTTTGAGAAATTTCAAGCTTATTTTGTGGGAACGAAAGTCATAGTCCACACTGACCATGAAGCAATCAGGTATCTATTTACTAAGAAAGAGTCTAAAGCTCGATTAATGCGCTGGGTACTGTTGTTGCAGGAATTCGATGTGGAAATCAAAGACCGGAAGGGGACTGAAAATCAAGTAGCGGACCATCTATCTCCATTAGAAAATCATGACCACATGGAAGAAGATGGACAAATAAAGAAATTCTTTCCAGATGAACACCTTTTCGCAATCGGTCATAATTCTCCACCGTGGTATGCAGATTATGTAAATTACTTGGTGAGCGGAGTACTCCCTCCAGATTTCAAAACTGAAGCCAGAAAAAGGTTCCTGCATGATGTCAAGTTCTATTACTGGGATGAACCGTACTTGTTCAAACAGTGTGCCGATCAATTAATGAGAAGATGTATTCCGGATGAAGAGGTTGATTCTGTTTTGCATGATTGTCATGCCTCACCGTATGGAGGCCATCACGGAGGCGACCGAACAGCAGCCAAAGTATTACAATCCGGGCTATTTTTTCCCACTCTGTTCAAGGACGCACATGCATTTGTCAAAAGATGCGATCAATGTCAAAGAACGGGCACAATCACAAGAAAGCAAGAGATGCCCCTCAACAACATTCTCGAAGTTGAACTCTTTGATGTTTGGGGGATAGACTTGATGGGACCGTTCCCACCTTCCATAGGGAACAAATACATTTGCTTGCTGTTGAATATGTGTCCAAATGGGTAGAGGCAATTGCTCTGCCTACAAATGATGCCATGGTAGTTGTCGCCTTCGTCAAGAAAAACATATTTTCCAGATTCGGCACTCCATGGGCATTGATTAGTGATGAAGGCACACATTTTTGCAACCAGCTGCTCAACAATACTTTAGCAAAATATGGGGTACGTCACAAAGTTTCTACAGCATACCATCCCCAAACAAGCGGGCAAGCCGAAGTATCCAATAGAGAATAAAACAAATCTTGGAGAAGACAGTGAGCGTAAATAGAAAGGATTGGGCTTCAAAGTTAGATGAAGCTGTTTGGACATACATGACAACTTTTAAAACTCCAATCGGAACATCGCCTTACAAACTAGTCTACGGAAAAGCTTGCCACCTACCGGTGGAGTTGGAACATAAAGCCTATTGGGCGATAAAGAGATTGAATATGGACCTTGAAGCTGCGGGCGAAAAGAGACTCATGCAATTGAATGAACTAGATGAATTCCGGCTACACTCCTACGAGAATGCCAAACTATATAAAGAAAAGACAAAGAGATGGCACGACAAGCATATAAAACCACGCCATTTTGAACCGGGCCAGCTAGTGCTTTTATTCAATTCGAGATTAAGGCTGTTTCCGAAAGTAAGGTCAAGATGGTCAGGGCCTTTTGAAGTAGTGCGAGTTACGCCATATGGTGCAATTGAATTACGTGCTCTAAACAGTGAAAGAAAATTCTTGGTGAACGGACAAAGAGTTAAGCATTATTGGGGAGGTCTGGTCAATAGGGACAAAACCAAGATTGTGCTGACCAATGAATAAGGCAGAAAGGTTGAGTTGTGCCGCTACGTTAAATCAAGCGCTTGTTGGGAGGCAACCCAATGTTTAATGTTGTTTTTAGTTAACTTCTTGTTTTGATTTTTTTAGATTAGCTAGAGTAATGTATGTGATGCATTCAATTAGTGTATGTAATATTGTAATGAGTAGCACAAAAAAAAATAGTGAAACAATCTGCTTTCGGCGCCCAGGCTAGCGCCTAGCGCTGCCTGCGGCGCTCCAGGCAGTGACTTCCAAGACCCCCAACGCCGTGGTGGGCGCTAGGCGCCGGCTGGGGGGGGGGGGACCAGTTAAGTTAATATTTTTTATTTTTTTCGACCCATACACACTTTACCCGACCTATTACCCGTTTCCCCTACTAAATAACCCTTTTATATTAACCAAATCCACCCATTTTTCCCCCACACTCACACACGACACACTTGCACAACCAATCCCCTCTCTGCTGCATCGACTTATTTCTTTTTCTTCACTGAAATTTCCGAGTCCTTTATCTATCTTTCACTCCTTAGGTATAACTTTCTTTCCTCGTGTCTTTTCTTTTACTTTCGTTATCTTTTAAGTGTTAATTTCTTTTCTAGCTATACATGTTCCCATTCCCCACACCCTCTTCTTATAGTACTTTGCTCGATTTTGTTGATTGTAACATAGGTGGAAAGTGATTGGTTTACATTGTATCGGAGTAGTAAACTAATATTCCCTCTACTTCGTCAAAAATTGGGAGGGTTACTACACTTCACCATTGTTGAAGGTGATGAACATTATTTATGCCCACCACGTGTTTGTTTAAATTCCTGAATGATACTTTTTAAAGTTCCGATAAAGTCTGAGTAATCGGAAATACCTATATATGCATTTGAGTTAAGTGTGGGGTAGTTTGGGTGATTTCTACGTAGTCAGGGGTCGTTTTTGATTTCAAACATGTTGTGCACCCTATTTATCCATCATGTACGTTGTAAAATTTGTTTACGCTAGTTCTTGTAAGTGTACTTATCGTTTTCACCTTTAAAGTTTTGAGCTTTACTCGTCTATCATCTTCGACACTTACTCACATTGCCGTGTTCACTAATTCTCACACACGGGGAAGTCTTGAGTACCCATCACTTATCTTGCACACGCTTGTTTTTATACGTCAAGTTTAAGTGTGGGGTCCTTTCATGCAATTGTCCTATACTTTTCTTACTTTTTCTAATTGTCGTGTTGCAGGAAGATATGGCACGTGACGGTGACAAAGGGAAAGCTCTTGGAAAGGATTCAACTACCTCCCAAGCACCTAAAAACGCAAACAGGGAGAAGGATCATCTCGCCATTCCAAAGGAAAACAGGTCGATGAAGGCTCACAGCAAGTTCCCCCACGGCCTCGCCCCCGGTTGGATTTTGTCAATGATGCGGCTGCTGTCTGGTATAGGAACTTTGTACCCACAGGGCGCTACGTCTCAGAGATGGGCATCAATACAACATCCCTAGAAAAGCGTTTCCCGGATATTCTTGCTCGCCTCCATCTCTTCAGAATGGATAAGTTCCTTGATTGCCCAGGGCCGGGAAACCTGAGCCTAGTGCGCGAACTATATGCGAATTGGGTGCATCATCGATGCGTCTCGTATGTTCGAGGAGTTGAGGTACCTTTGGGCAGAGAGAGTCTATGCGACTACTTGGGTGTTGAAAATGCGGACCCAACCCGCCTTCAGAGTCTAATCAAAAGTCCCCCGTATCAGCTCATGCGACATATTCTTTGTGGCGTTGATTCCAATGCCAAATGGAATAGAAAACAGGGGAATATCCACCTTTCCACGGTCCGGGCCGATTTCAACAATACCGCTAAGGTGTGGCAGAATTTCGTGCAGGCTAAGCTGATGCTTGCCGAACACAGCAATGATTGCACACGGGCTCGAGTATGCTTGATATTCTCTCTCATGACCGGCCGCCCTATCAACATAGCAGAGATTATGCTCACAGAGATGGCCCGTACCAGGTTCGGGCGACAGATTAGGCGGCTCTACTATGGCAACCTCTTGACCTAGTACATGCATTTTTTGGGAGTGCCCGAGTATCCGGGGCATGATAAAGTGGTGGAGGCTCCACCGGGTCTTATGGAAATTACATCAGTCATGGAGCCAGCTTCCAAACTCACCCCAGCAGCTAGGTTGGAGCGAGATGAGAGCTTTAACAAATATATGTACAATGCTATAAACCTACTGATGAGCCGAGCAGGAATTTCTGATGAAGAGCGCATGCACTTGCGCGACAATCTTTCTGGCGCATCAAACGAGATGCTCGGGATTGAACCAGGCAGTCCAGTCCATTCTGAAGAAGACTCCAACACTGTCTAGGGCTCGGATCATGAAGGGGATGATGAGGATGAAGCTACAGGGCCTATGGCATTGGTGCCATTTGAGATGGATTTTGATGAAACCGGCACAGATTGAGGGGAGTTTTTCTTTTCACCCTACTTTACTTTTAATATTTTCGATGCATCGGGGACTATGCATATAATAAGTGCGGGGTGGGGGAAAGTACTTTTCGTGCCTTGTACTTATATGTTGTTAAAAATGTAAGTTTTGTGATTTTTTTTGGTTATGATTTTGTCCTTAGTTTTACTTGTTTGTTAGATTATTTCTTGTTAATTTATAATGATTAATCGTTTTGGTTTGTGTAGTAGTTGTTTTTGTCGTTATAATTCTGAAAAAAATAAAATAAAAATATATGTATTTTATATGTATCCCAGCTTTTCCCGACGATGGATCGTTTTCTTGAGGGATAAAAATTGGATTAAAAACAAAAAAAAGATTTTCTTTTATTTTTTAGTAGGAAATGGTTTTTCTTAGGGCACCAGTTCTTTTCCAAGGATGTAGTTCGAACCGGGCAGCTTTGATTTCTTTTTAGGAGTATATTAGGAAGAACTGAGTTATATTGCAATACTTCTTGACATGGTTTATGCTAGTACAATAGGCTATGACACATGATCCAATTCCCGTTAGTTAAGTTTTTCATAAGTCGAAAGAAAACAACCCAATTTGTGATGCCTCTTCTCAATTGTTGACTTGCTTATCATATAGTGTATTTACTGCTTAATTATTTCAATTGTATATGCTTGCTTAACTTGAAATTTGAACAGAACCATAGTGATGGATTCATGGGCATTGTGCGAGTAAGGTTTTGATTCTCTATGCTATCTGATATATTCTAGAACTTGCCCCGTGTGTTAATTGAAGCGAAATTGTACATTGGGTTAATCTAAGAAATGATATAGGCACTTCTTTGTTTAATTTTGGATGTGCTTGTCGCATCAAATATAAATTTGTCCATTGCTAGCCCTTTTGAGCCTATAAGCCTCTTTCTTTTGGCACCTACATTACAAGCTATTCCTTTTATTTTGTTCTTAAATTGAGCTTTATTTGCACCTTTATCTCCGAAAGCACTCAGTCGCTAGAAGAAGTAAGGGCAGTGTCAAAGGGATTGCCTTAATTATGAAGGGAACTGTGAAAAGACTTACGGGTTATTGGAGTTAAATTGAAAAGTCACTAGCTAATGAAAAATGTGTATGGAGGGTGAAAAAAAATAGGAAAGAAAAAAATTGATGGTGAAAAAGAGAAAATTGTTAGTAAAAAAGATATGAAAAAAAAGAAAAAAAGAGAAAAATCACCTCCTATTGTTGTATGCTAAGTGAGTTGAAACGAAAGGCTATGTATGCGAGACAAGTTTAGCGATTGAAAGAAGAAGAAGTGTTTAAAGGTTGAGTGTAGTGTATTAAGTGCTTAGGAGGACTAGCCACTATTACTAAATATATCCTACCCGTCCCCTAGCCTACATTACAACCCTACAAAGTCCTAATTGATCTTAGATTTGACGGACTCAATTAGTGAAAATCTACACTACGGGCAAGCTTATGGTACTTTATGGGAAGCATATGAGTTCTTTGTGAGAGTGAGAGTATGTGTGCAATTTTTGTGTGATTTCGTTCATATATATATTCACTCTTCATATATTGGTGAGGGCACATGATTTCATGAACAATTGGTAATGTATGAATTGTCTTGTTGGGTAAGTATATGCATTAAAATAGCTTAATGTGGCGAGTCGGCCTTTGAGGTTGGGTGGTGACACTTGGGTTGTTGAATGTCTTTAATTATTGTGCCTAAGTGAACTTTACGGGAATAATATGGATTAATTATGTGTTCATACTTGTTTGCTAGTATTAATGGTGTTCAAGGGTATGAATTGTTTGAAAAGTATAATGTTTCTTGATGATATTAAGAGTTAGTAGTTGGGGAAGGTTGTCTATAATCCCATTGCTCGAGGGCGAGCAAGAGTCTAAGAGTGGGGTGTTGATAATTGGTAGAAAAGATATAAAATGCTATGTAAATTGTCTCATATTTAGCTCTTGTTTTGTGAATGTGGGAAGTTAATTGTGTAAATTCATGTTAGTGTAATGTATTTTTATGTGTAGGAATGAGTCGAAAGCTATCGGGGGCGAAAATGAGGAAAAAACGAGCCAAAACGAGAAGAAACCAGACCAAGGAAGATTGGCGCCACAGGCAGCGCCTGGCGCCACCTGTGGCGCTGGAGGCAGCAAGGTTGGAGAAGTCATTGGCCGCAGTCCCCTGGGGGGCGCCTGGCGCCAGCCAGGGCGCCGACTGCGGGAAACTCTCCTAATCGTCTAGGAGACCCCCAATTCAACCCCAAACCTTCCCAACTCCTATATAAACAACCCTAAACCCATCTTAGAGAGGTAGAACGTGATTTTGGAGGCTAAGGAAGCTTAGGAACATCAACAACGCAATTGATTCTCAGTTCATCAATTCTGTCTAGTATCTCTATTTAGTTTTTCAATACTTCGTCTTTTGATTTTGTTGAACATGAGTGGCTAATCACCCCTTGTTCTGCGGTTGTGATTAGCCATGAATATTGTGTGTCTAACTTGACGATTTTGTTTTAATAGTTCATGTGAATATGATTGTTTTTTCAATTCTATGCCTAATTGCTTAATTATTTTGGCCATCAATTAAGTTCTATCAATTTTCTATGCTATGTTTGGGAAAATTATGTTTAGATTAGAATAAGAATCGAAGAAAGCATGTTCTTAACCTTTTTAAAGGGGCGGATTCGTGGTTAAGATAGGAATATACTTAATCACCATGCTTAATTGGATAATCGTGTTCTTATTGCATTCTTGCTAGATTAATTTCATAGGAATATAGGTGTATATCTTGTTAGGAATAGACGAATAGTACTTCGGAAGAAGGCTATGAGTATCATTAGAGATCAAGTAGCAATATTACATGGATTATATGAACAAGAAGTCAATTAGAACGCAATAGGATTGGAACCATAATCACAACCCTGGAATCTTTGTTTTATTGATTACAAAATACATACTTGTTCCTTGCAATTCTCAGATATAAATTAGAATTACAATTTAGAATAAACCATCTATTAAACTTGATCCTTGCTTGTTAAATAACTATATTAGTATTTATAAAGTAGCTAACTTAAGTCCCTTGGGTACGATAATCTGGACTCACAATCCTCTATTACTTGTCCACCACGTATACTTGCGTGTGTGTTGGGGAGAAACAAATATATTGGATGGAGTCACACTCAAACAATGTGTGGATATCGAAACGGGTCCAACTGAAACTACCATTCTTCTTGGACATAGCAGAGCTGCTGAGATTTGTAAAAGACTACCGTTGGCTTTAAAGGAAAATGAAAAAATTAGAAAAGACAATGGTGATATGAGGAAAAAACAAAGCATTTCAGGGAGGAGATAAGGACAGATAAAAAGGCCTATGCTTATCAGATTGCAACACTCGTGAAAGCCTTGACCCCATCCCTCTGTCACCCCTGAACTTGGTTCCTGTCCCCCTTTCTTTTGTCTGGCATCTAATCTTTTTCAGTCATGCCTTTCCTCTGGTCTGAATGTATGAATATCTAAACTATTTTTGTTTTAATGTTGTTTTTTATTAGAGCATGTAGGCTTAATTGGCACTATCCAATGCATTACTCTTCTATTGCTTTTTACCTGTTTATGACATGGCTAATATCATCAGATTAATGCATGTTGGTTCTGTTTTGTTTTTGTATATGGTGTAACTCCAATGGCCATGAGCCTTGTATTATTATTACTACTTAACTTATCTCGCAGCTTTAGAGCTTTTCGATAATGCCAAAAGGGGAAGATAATGGGGGATGCTTATGGTTCTATAGTTCTTATTGTTCTATGATTCCATTGTTATTCTTATTGTTCTATGATTCTATCTCTCTTTGATCACACGTAATTCTAGTCCAAAAAAGGATAAGTGGTCGCTGCAAATGCAATCTGTTATGTCATTCATCATGCGAACACATGGAAGACTTTATGTTACATTTATTCTACCGATACAGTTAATTGTTCACAAAATCTACAATCGTTCACTATCACCAAAAAGAAAAAATCAAACAATTTCAAAGTTATAAGTATTAGGTTCTTATGTCTAACTAATTAACTAACAAATTAAAGTAGTAAATTAACAGCTAAAGATACTAAGGGTTGGAGACAACATTAAGGAGGCCTAGAGTTATGATTTCACCAATTGTCAGAATTCTTCCCGCTACATCTCCTATAATTTCACCTAAGTATTGTTTATTGATTGCGAGCACTTCACGTGGAGTATTTCTCACCCGAGCAACTACAACATGTTACTAGACATATTCTCCCGAATTACGCCAGCTGAAACTATTTTACCGCTCACTATGACCACGTCAAGACTTTGTTATTCCTTTAACCCACCTTTAAACCCAATGTATTGATTCCTCGCATATGTTTGGAGTGACATTGTTCAACAATCACCTAAATACGTACCCTTTCTCAAGCAATACATAATAAATAAGCATTGTCAATTGATGGCCATTCAATCAACAGAAGTAAACATGTAGTGGAACAAGTAGATAAATCCAACGGCTCAATTATATAAGAACATAACAAGAATTTATCCTACAAAAGATTCTATCATAACCTTAGATAAGAACTTAGATATTCATAATAGTATGTAAAATTACAGTACTAAAATTCATAACCAATAATGAAAAATTGGAAGAAAAATGGAAAAACTCGTTCTTGAATCTTCTGCCTTGCTCCTTGCGTGTTCTCCCTCTCCAAATTATTCTCTAACCCTAAAGTAGTGTCCCTCTTCAAAAGGACATTTTAGGATGTATTTATATCAATTAGGGTTTGTATGGAGCAGCACTAATCCCTACGTACAAGAAACACGTAATGAGCATATTTCACTTCAAAAACCATGTAATCTACCGCAACTTTGTAACGACCCGACATGCCATTTTGAGAATTAGCGTCTAGTTCGGTGGCTTAAGGTATCGAGCATCTTCGTATTATGTATTATGACTTGCGTATGTGGTCGAGTTCGATTTTTGGATGATCCGATATCAATTTAGAGTTATTCTTATTTGAAATCATTGTTGCATATTATCTCTCCTGTTGTTGAGTTATTCTTATTTGAAACCATTATTAGTTGTTACGTATTCCACCGCAAGCTCGTGCTTCTACTTCTTTGTGTTTTGAAGTTATTGTGTTGAATTACTTGTCATACTCTCGTATTATGTTGTTGCTGCACTCAATGTGTTGATCCGAGGGCTATACGTGGTTGTGGTATTTATATTGTTTTGAGAAAAACGTTGTGGCATAGGGGCACATGTGGTGAAAGTCTTTATATTGTGTTGTTTATCTAAATTGCTTATGGATTAGGTTGCACGCTGTAACAGGTGATATAAGGAAGGGTTGTGAAATAATAATACGGTCGGATCGGGTTGCACACCGCAACAGGTGGGATAAGGGAAAATATATGATACAGTGAAATAAAGGAGAGTTTGATATTTATACGGTGAGATCGGTTTGCGCGCCACAACATATTTTATATGTTACTCTTGATATTGATATGGTAAAATAAAGGAGGATTGTATTTGTACGGTGGGATCAGATTACGCGCCGCAACAGATTGTGTGTTATATTCATTGTTGTATTGTGTTAGCTTTTAATATGTATCATGTGAGATGCTGAGGACTGATATCTCTGGGTTTACTGATTTTGAAGATTGAGTTGTTTTCACTAGTTTACTGCTTTGCCGTCATGTCGTATTTTCTTTTCCTATTACTATTATTTTAGCGAATTAATTTTTTAGATGAATTTACTATATTGAGTCATTATCCCATACCCTGTGCATTGTTGGTAATATAATGGTTTTAAATAAAGGAATTATTAACATATTTATCTTATGTGACTCTTACGTTAAAACTCGTCTTTTCATCCGATATTTTACTATTCTTTATAGTTAACATGTTTTACTTTAATAGATTTTTTTTCCAACTTAAGCTCTCACCCTATCTGATGATTTTATCTAACTTATAGATCGTTGTTATGTTTTATTTAACAAACTCTAAATGTAATTCAGTGGCTATCTAGATACTTCAAATCGAGTTGGTTTTGAGACTTATGTCGGTGCGGCTGGAGACTTTATGGCATACCTGTTGACATTCGCATGCTCCGAAGTCACCTTCTACTTTATTCTATTTCCATTGTTTCCTATTAGTCTAGTACAATGATGTATTGTTATTTTGGTGACTCTTAGAAAAACTTATGACTTGTATTACCAGTTTTGAGATATTTTATCATGTTGGGATTATTGCTTTTGTATAAAAATTCCTGCTTTGTAATTTACAGTAAATGGTTAAAATTTTCCATTAATTCAGTAAATATTTGTCTTACCTAGTCCCTAAGACTAGGTGACATGATGACATTCTATGGAGGGAAATTGAGATCCTGACAAATTGGTACCAAAGCTCTAGGTTCATAGGTGCTACGAGTCATAAGCATGTTTAGTAGAGTCTTGTGGATAAGTATGGAGACTTCTGTACTTATCTTCGAGAGGCTACAGAACTATTAGGAAATTTCACTTCATTCATTCCGTGTCGTGCGACATTGATTCAAATTGAAGCATATATCATATATTCCTTTGAATCAACTCGTGTATGATATTGTGCCCTTGGTATCAGCTATGCCGACAGTTTGTGATGCTGTGAAGGGACCACGAAGGAGCTAGGGATGCTAAAAAATTGTCTCAACGTGTCGTCCAGACTGAGGATGTGGATGTATTGAGAGATCGGTCAGTTGTTCACGTGAAAGTGCAACATATTCTGGCATCTAGGTGATAAGTACGAGACTAGGAAGATTTAATTGGTTGCCCAATCTCCGCGATTGTGGTATGGCCATGAGGTGGATGATGATTTGAGAATAATGGGTGGTATTAGGGATTATGTGGTTCGTATAGGATTTCTACTCAATGGGAGGTATATATTATCATTCAAGGAAGTGGAGGAAGCAAGTTGATTGTCACGAGGATGGACATACACTTAGTAGATGATTTGGGGTATCTCATGATTGGTGTTGTACGAACTATGAAGGTTATTATTGTTGATCATCGGATGTTGTGTCCTATGACTTCACGGCAAATGGGGGAGTCCACTATTGATGACCAGGTTGCAAGGTCATGTGTTATATCAGTTTTGGCATGAGATGTATATATGCGTTATGGAAAGGTTCCCCGAAATTTGTATATGATTAAGAGCTAATATTTGTATGGAATGATGCTGGAACTTGCGGTGTTTCTGCATTCTTAATAATTGTACATTTCAGTATCATAGGAGGGTTAGAGAAACAACTCCAGATTAATTGTGGTGTCCCAGTTAGTTCCTTTAGCGCACTACCGGCACGGGGTTCCTGCAACGGTTATTCCAGTTATCCGGCACAGACTCAGTACGAGTAGCCGCGCCAGCGTAGAGGTTTTTTTGAGTATGGAGATACCAGCCACATGGCGAGAGATGTCCTAGACTTCGGACAAATATATCAACGCAGAGTGTTCAGGCTATGAGTTCTGTTCCTGTTGTTGCTATCCCTGTATCGCCAACTAGGGGTGTAGGTCTGGCAGGTAGAGGGCACCTAAGAGGGAGAAGCTTGACCCGTTGATATGATTTCTATGGTAAGGCTGAGGCTGCTACACGAGATGGTGTCATTGCAGGTGTAGTTTTTCTTATGTGTTTTTCCTTTTGCATAATTAGTCATATTCGTGTTGTGCTTGTTGGGTTTTAACTTACGAGGTGCCCAAGTGGCGTTAAATGTGACTTGATGATTCAGGTGAATGGTTATGAGGTCTTCGTATCTCTTGCATTGTTGCCAGTGTTGTGAAGATTTGAAATGAGGTTTTAGCTGAGATGAGGTTACTCGTCGGTGTTGTATTTGATTATGGTCAGTTATTGTGGATAGAGTTATTGTTATGTGCATAAGTGTGATGTTTTATGTTGTGTGGTTGTACTATGTGATTGTAGGCATGTGTTATTACTGCTAGTTGAGGCTGGTACCATGTGTTGATGTGGAAATTGGGTCTTTTGGAAATGATCGGATGGTGAGAAATTTGAATCTAAAGTTTATCAGTGTGGGTGAGAGAAATAATCTTCAATGGAGATAATGTTGTGGGTCTTAAGTGAATTGGGTGGCGTTGGATCACCGCGAGTATATGTCTGTGAGCATACTTAGTGATTTGATGAGCTCAGAACGATTCTTGGCATGTTCGAGGATGAACATTTGTTTAAGACAGGGAGAATGTAACGACCTGACTAGATATTTGAAGAATTAGCGTCCCGTTCGACGGCTTAAGATCTCGAGTAGCTTCGTATTATTCCTTATTATTATTATTTTTTTGGTAAAAAATATTTTTATTATATTTAAATATCAAAATTTACATAAACGGAGTGGTACATGAACCTTACCTCCCCAAAAAAGTACATGTACCTTGTCTTAAAGGTATCTAATGGGTGATCCTCCTCCCTTGATGATCAAAAGATTCTAAATGTGTCTAACCTAAGTTAATGTAATGGCTATCTATCTTATAATAATGATAGATAGTCATATGTGTAAAAGCAATGTGAAGCAAGTCTAGGTCGACTCTACTAATTACATGTATTCCTATTTCTAATGGGAGAGTGAGAATTAACTTCCTTAATCTGTCACAAGATCTTTTGACAAAATATGGGTGATGCCTGAGGAGTGAATCATGTGTCCATTGATCCCTTTTGTTTTGCCTAAGTTTTGGATGCTTTGCAAAGCTGTTCCATTTTCCCTGACAGTGGCATAGTCTAGGGTGTGTCATAGTCTGCTTGGAAAAGTCCTGCTTCTTGAGGAGGCTGCTGTGACTTCTGTGGTTATTGCTGGTGCTGCTGTCTCTGGCTGTTGCTCTATCTTTATGTAACCGTTGGCTTGAATCTTGGCTATCCTGCAGTTGTTGGTGGTATCTGTTACTGTTGTTGTTTCTGTCTTGGGCTTCTCTTTTGTCCTTGTTTCTCTGTTGATTCTCCTGTGTTCTATTGGCTGTTGTGGGCATTGTTGGGCATTGGGCAGATGCTATGTTGCTATAGCTTCTGCTGGTATTGACCTGTTGCCTGCTCGTGTGTGTGTTCTTACTCCTGTATGAAGTTGAGGGTGCTGGTGTTGGCCTGGTGCCTGCTGGTGCTTGTTGAAGTTGATGTTGAGTGTGCTGGTGGTGCTGTTTTACTGCTTCTTCTGTTGCTTATGGTGTATTTATGTTGTCTGCTGGTGTGTATACTATTGGCTGTGAAAGTGGTGAATGTACTACTTGGACTGCATATTACCTTTGTACTGAGATGCCTGTGATACTTGATGGAAGTATGTCTGGAGGATTGAGTGTCAATTTTGTTATTGACTCTTGTGTTGCCTGTGTGGTTGATTTTGAGGGTTCCATTGTTTACATTGCTGCTTTCATTGTTGAATGGAATGATGACTCTGCTGCTTCTGGTGCTGCCATATGTGATAAGTGGAATGTTAAACTAGAGCAAGGTGCCTAAGTTGGTGTGCTGTCTATGTTTGAGGGGTGTGGTGATCCAAGGTGAAAAATTGTTGTTATAGGAACATAGTGATTGATGCAATTGAGTTAGATTGAGCACTAGTAGTGTTAATACCACATAACTCAATTGCGCCATTAACCTATTTCTATCTGTGCAGTTGTATCTGGTACTGGTATGTAGAAATTGGTGCATTGTTTCTGTCCATTGTTGACCTTTGAGCCTCCTTGATGTTCTGCTGCTGCTGAATTTGCTGAGATTATTGCTAAAATTGCTGCATTAACTCTCCTTGTTTCTGATTGTACTGCATTTGTTACTGAGCTGGCTAACCCTTGCATTGTATGACTGTTTTGCTGCTTTGAGGCCTAGTGACTGCCTGTTTTTCCTGTCTATTAGTCTCCTTTTTCTCCTTACTGCTTCTGCATAAGAATTTCTAGTGTTAAAGCATAGCCTTTTTGCGACTGTGTGTGCCAGTAGTTCTGCCAAAGAGAGGACTGCTAGTGGAATTTCTGCATGTTTGTGCTACTTTTCTGCTGGCTTAGTTTGTCCCTCTGTTGCATTGAGGCTGCTTTATCCTGTTTTGTTTTCCTGCTATTGTTGTTGCCCTGTTGCTGGACCATGTTGCTATTACTGAAATTGTTGCTTCCATTGCTGGTTTTGGCTTCCTTGTTGTGTTCAGCTACTATTGATCCCTGCCAATGAGGCTGGTATGGTTGAGCAGTGTGTGTGCTGTTTTTTGATCCTTGTATCCCTTCCCTGATTCTGCAAATTGTCTCTAACTGCTGATCCCTGTTACTATCCTTCTTTATTCTGCTTTGTTTTCTCCAGCATTTTTCCTGCTAATCTGGGCTGTCTAGTGTCCTTCTGAGTCTAGTTGGCAATGCCTGATTATCTGTTAGGTCCAGCGTGCTAAGCTGCTGATGCTGATAATGATGTGGGCTGCTGAATACTGCTGGATGTGGAGTTTTTGCTGTGCTGTTTCTGTTATTCTGCTGGTGCAATTGACTCCCTTGCTGCAGTGTGATAGGTTTTGCCTTGGCATGTTTTTTGGATCTGCTGCTACTCATATTAGGCTGCTGTTTGATGATGTTTGTTGGGCTTTTGTATCTACTGCTGGAATTATATCTGGCACTGTTGTCATCCTTGCAGTGTTCTGAATTTGTTAGTCCATTTGTTGTTTCTAATTATTGTTGCCTGTTGTGTGCTTTGTTGCCTCTGCTTTGTTTCCTCCAAAGTCTATTCTTCAGAGTTATGATTCCATTAACCTGCACATGAGAAAGAAGTGGTTAGAGGTTAATGTGGTTAGCAAATTTCTGGTGCTGCTGATTTTTCTGCATTTCTGCTGATTCCAGCATCCTGCACATAAGACAACAGTGTTAGGAGGTAAGTCAGATTGGTGCAATGTATAGCTTGTCATTTCGCCAGTTTCACTCTTATATATGGGCATTGCATTTTATCCGCATTGAGGATTTTTCTCCCTATTGAGTCAAGTTCACTGAATTGATGACATTCTATTCTCCCAAAGTCAAGTGCGTAGTTTGCAAGGTGATCCGCCAACTTGTTTCCCTCCCTATATGTGTGTGTAACAGTTATTCTCGGGGAGTTTTTGAGTTGTAGGATTTCTTCTATCTGATCAGCTATGCACCAAGGTGGTTTCCATATGCCGTTAATGATATTGTTCAGGAGCATGGAATCAATTTGTAGCCATATGTTTGAGTGGCATTGAGTGCTGCAAAATCTTAAAGCTTCATTAATGGCTGTTATTTCTGCTTCTGTGTTTGTTCCCTCTATGCATTCCGTACCAAGTGCATATATTAGATCCCCTGCTTCATTTCTTACACAAAAGCCTATTGAACTTCTTCCCGGGTCTCCTTTTGATGCACCATCAGTGTTGATCTTAACCCATCCTGGCGAGGGTAGTTCCCATATGACTGTTTTGTAGCTTAGTTTTGGAGTGTAGTGCTCCAGCATGTGTAAAATGTCCTGCCATCTGTGCGGCGCATTGATTCCTGGCTTTCTGGTGTTGACTAGTGCTTGCAGTGTTATGGAGATTTGGTAGATTACTCTACCTGTGATGACTGGTTCACCATGTTTGTGAATATTTCTTCTTTTCCGTAGTTCCCACACAATGCATGATGGGAGTGCCTGCATTATTGGTTTTAGTCTATTGACTGTTTGCATTGACCAACATTTTGTTATTGCTTGGTGGAAAGTTATTCCCTCTGTTGAGATTCCTGCTCTTTGCAGGAAGTATTTTCACACTTTAATGGCAGTGTTTGAAGTGCAGAAAAGATGGACCATGTTTTCTTCCTTTGGTTCAGTGCAGCACCAACATTTTGAGGGCAGTTGATACCCCCATCTTTTCAGGATGTCATCTAGTGGCAGTTTTGATTTCCAGACTCTCCACATGAAGAAAGAAATTTTGAATGGAAGTCCCTTTTACCCAAATCATCTCATATGCTCTTCTGGTTTCTTCCCTTTTCCTTAGGTATTCTCAGGCAGTTGTGACTGTGAATTGTCCTTGTTCATGTAGCATCCAGTATGGAATGTCCAGGATGCCATCCATCCTTGGAGGTTTGATTGAGGTGACTATGTGTTCTACCATTTCCTGTGGCAAGTGTTCTGATAGTTACAACATATTCCAGTTGCCATTATGTAGAGTGTCATTCACATTTTGGAGTGATTCATCAATTGGGTAGTTTGCTGGTATCAGGAAGTATAAGGCTCCTTGTTTGGTCCAATTGTCGTACTAGAAGAGTGAGGATCCCATTCTGAGTTGCCAGGAGATTTGATGTTCAATGATCTCCCTGCATTCTAACATTCTCTGCCAAGCTTGTGATCATCTCTTCCATGGTACAGATACTGCATTGTGGTTTTTGCAGTATTTTTGTGTCATGAATGCACTCCAGAGGCTGGGCTTGGTTCTGAAGTTCCACCACAGTTTGCAGAAGAGTGCCTTGGACATGTCATGTAGGGATCTGAATCCTGCCTCTTCTTCCTCATAGAGTAGACATAGGTTATTCCAGGATGACCAGTGTCTGTTGGTGCCACCTGTTGTGCTACTCCAGAAGAATTGAGCAAAGAGCTTATGGATATTGTTGATAACTTGTTTGGGGGGATTTACTGCGGATAATAGGTGCACTGGCATGCTTTGCTAGACGTGTTTGATCAGGATGGCTCTTCCTCTTATAAAGAGTAGCTTTCCTTTTTATTATTGTAGCCTGTCTTGTATCTTGTTCCCTATGTCTTGATAATAAATGATTCTTTTCCTTGAGTAGAAAATGGGGCAACCCAAATAGGTGAAAGGGAAATTTTGTTTCCCTATTCTTGTGATTCTTTCTGTTCTTGTTACTGCCTCTGGGGCTACTGAGTGATGCATATAGATAGCGGACTTGTTCCTGTTTATTAGCTGACCTGAGGCTACTTCATATGCATTCAATGATTCCATTACCACCAGTACTGAATCAGCCTAAGATGATGTGAAGATAATCATATCATCTGCATAGGATAAATGATTGATCCTTGGGCTTCTTCTGAGCATTCCAAAGCTTTTGAAGCAGGGATTATTATGGAGTGCATTTAGTCCCTTTGAGAGTGCTTCAGCAGCAATGATGAAAAGTGTGGGTGATAAGGGGTCTCCCTGTTTGACACCTCTAGTTGATTTGAAGAAACTATGAGGTTGGCCATTGATAAGGATTGAGTACCAGTTGTTGCCTACAATGTCAAAAATCATGCCAATGAAGGCTTCATTGAAGCCCATTTTCCTGAGAACTTTGCTCATGTATAACCAAGATATTTTGTCGAAGCCCTTGGTCATATCCAGCTTGATAACCACATTTGGACTTGGTTTTATTCTTTTTCCAATGTCAGTGATGATTTCCTGTGCGAGGAGGATATTTTCTACTATTGTTCTGCCTTTCACAAAACTAGTTTGTTCATGGGAGATTAGAGATGGTAGAATGAACAACATCCTTTCATGTATGATTCTCGAGAAGATTTTATTGATGAAGTTGCTTAGGCTTATTGTTCGCATATCTGAGAATGTCTCTACCTCCTTATTCTTTGGTATGAGGAACAGGTTTGTGTGTGTTATGCCTTTGGCCAGTTATCTTCCTGAAAAGAAAGCTGTGACCAAGTTCTGTATGTCTTCCCATATGATTTCCCAACAGGATTGATAGAATGCGCCTGTGAAACCATCTAGACTTCTTGCACTGTCTCTGTTTAGACTGAAGACAGCTTGTTTGATTTCTTCCTCTGATGGAAGCTTGATCAGCTCTGCATTTTGCTATGAGTCTATCACTTGTTGGATGTTTTCCAAGATTCTGAAGTCTGTGGGAGTAGTTCTCTTAGTGAATTGATCCTTGTAGAAGGAAATGGCTTCCTCTACAATCTGTTCCTGCTCTTCTAGCCAGATGCCAGCATTGTTTTGTATTCTTTTCAACCGTAACCTTTTCCTTTTACCATTTACTTGAGCATGGAAGAATTTTGTGTTTCTGTCTCCCTCTTTAAACTAATTCATTCCTGCTTTCTGTTTCCAGAATTGTTATTCTATAGCTAGATGATTGATCATTTGTGCTTGCACCTTTTGCAGTCTTTCTATGTTTTGCGCAGTAGGTCGCTCTTCAAACTATTTTTCATGGACAAGAACTACTTCCTCCATGCCTGCTATGTTCTGAAAAATATCTCTAAAAGTAGCCTTGCTCCAAAGGGATAAAGCTTTCTTCAGTTTTTTTTAGCTTATAGCTAAAAATGATGAAAGGATCTCCATGGAAATCAGCTTGCCAGTTTTCTTTTACTACTGCTTCAAAGGTATCTTGCTTGATCTAGAAGTTGAGGAATTTGAAGGGCTTTTTGATTGTTTTTGGTTTTTGGTCGAATTGTAGTAGCAATGGACTTTGATCTGATCCTATCTTGGAAAGATGTGTGACTTCTATTGTTGGGAAGGTTTGCTGTGGCATTTGTTTTGCTAAGCATCTGTCTAGCCTTTTGAAGATGCAATCCTCATCTGCTCTCCCATTCCACCAGGTGAAGATACTTCCTCTGAATCCCAAGTCTGTTAGACAACTGATATTAATGCAGTGATTAAAGTTGTCCACTTCATTGAAAGGGACAGGGAGACCTCCATATTTCTCTTCCTGATCACAGATGACATTGAAGTCTGCTCCCATTATCCAAGGGCTTGTGATAGTTTGGGATAAGTCAAAGATTGAATCCCACAACTCTATTCTTTCTGCCCGGATGCATTTGGCATATACACAGATAAGAATTAGTTCCATCTTTGTCTCTGAGTGAGTGAGCTTCATTGTGAGTTGTTGAACTGTGTCTGAGAGCACTGTGACATCATAAGTATTCTCCAGAAAAACCCAAATTTTGTTGGACACATTTGCCATTGCTTGTGGCATGCCGATTTTTCTCTTATATTGGTCCAGTTTCCTAATTTGCTGCTTTGGTTCCATGAGGCCAATGAACTGAAAATGATGCTTGTTATGAATTGTGATCAATTTTTCAAAAGCTTGCATGGTGTTCACGGATCTTATATTCCATATGAGGGCATTCATTGTCTTGTGTTGAGGTATGTCAATGCTCTTTTAGGTTGTTGCTTTATTGTTGAGGAACTACTATTGCCTTTGGACTGCTTTTTTCTGTGGGTTCCCTTGCTACGTTTTTTAAGTTTTGTAAGCTGTTTTCATCATCCATATCCTTGCCTATTGTTTCTTTCCCTTCAGTTCTGGCTGCTATTGTTGTGATAAGATTTCTGGGCCTGATGATCTCCTGTAGTTGAGCTCTTATTATTCCTTTCTTGGTGAGTGGATCATGATCAAAAGATCCCCTCTTTATTGTGGGGAAGGGTGTTCCTTGATTTCGGCTTGCTTGGTTTTGTGTTTTCTTTGCAGTGGCATCATCAATGTGTTCTTCTTCCCTTTGCATTATTTCTGGGATTTCACCTTCCTCCGGGCATTCCTCTGATTGGTCTGCCCATAATCTCCCTGGAATATACTCTGCTTGTCTGATTGCATTTGTTTCCTCTGCAGTTGTTGTTCTATTTTTGAAATCACGTTCATTGTAAAAACTCTTCATGACCCATTGTGTGGTCGATTCCTTTGTTCCTTCTCTTTCCCTGCTCATGTTTGTTTTTTCCTCTGTTTCTTTCTTATTTATCATTATTTGTGTGATGCTTTCCTGATGTCTACTGTCACTTATCTTTGGTGGCTGATTGCCATCCCTGCTACCAATTTCTTCCACTGTTTATGTTTGGTGACTAGAGTTGTGAAAGTGAGTTGCCTGTGTGCATGGTAGGTTATCTGATTGGCTTTCCCTGTCTTTCATTAGATTTTCTGACTGGACTTTGCTTCTTGTTGTTCCTGCATTGGCTTGCTTGCCTGTTTTGAGTGTGATTCCCTGTTTCCCTATTGCTACCAAGATTGTATTTCCATCTGTTACTGGATTGCTGCAGTGTGTTATTGGTACGTCAATGTAGTTCACCACATTTCTGGGCTTGTCAATATTTGGTGCTTTCTTTTGACTGTCCTTGCTGTTGAATGTTTTATCTCTCAGAAGATTGTTTGAATCCAAGATCTCCCTATTGCTATTTGTCCTTGCACCGTTGAGTTTGCTTGTGTTGTAATTTAAAATTGAGATTTCTATTCCTTGATTCTCAGTCCTTAAGTGCTTGACTGAGTCTTCTGATGTTGATGTGCTTTTCCTGTGTCGACTGTCTTTATTTTGTCAATGCTGGTGTCTGAGATCGATATATTTGACTGGCTGCCCTGACTGTTGATGTTCCCATAGTTCTTGGGGTTCCTTTCCATGAGCTTATGATCATTGCGGCCTGGTCTATTTGGCATCGTGCTTGCAGTTTCTTGTACTTCAGTATTAGGAGTGTCTGCAGTATTGGCATTGCTCTTTACTTCTATTGCTTTGCTATGTAATGTATCCTCCTCTCAGGCACTTTATCAGTGCTGGTGTTTCCAGTGTTTATCTTGCTGCTTGTTGAAGTCTTCATCTCTTTGTTGCAGCTCAACTGATTGAGGGGATGTGTACCAAGTGTAAAAGGTGCTTTGGGTGCAGAGGTACTTATTTCATCCACTTGATTTCCTGCTTGCTTGTCTATTAATTATGTTGGGTTTTCTTGAAGTCTATTACTGCAGAAGTCTTCATTTCTCATATGACTGCCTGCATTCTTTGCTGTGTCCAGTGGATGGTTATTTACCACTGTGTTTGGGTTCATTGTGATTGTCTGTCTGCCTTGTTTGCTAAGGTTTGCAGTATTCAAATGATTCTGATTATGATTTCTTTCCCTAACCTTCTGTGCATTGCTTCATACTGTCGTGACTGTGTTTGCTTCAGTGATTTCAGCTTCATGTGTTCCAGCAGAGTGCTTGCTTGCAGCATTGTCCTTGTCCTGTTCCAAAGCATTGTACTTGAGGTTCTTATCCATGATCCTATGTTCTTTGCTTCCTGATGGTATGTCTGAGTTAATTACTGTGTATGTAGGTTCCTGTACTTCAACATTGTGATTTTTTGCCTCCTTAACATTGCTTCCTCTTGTTCTGGCTTTACTATGAATTGTATCCTCAGATTCAGAGACATCCTCAGTGTGACTATCTGCGGCATTGACATTGCCTTGAACTAGTGCTTCAAATTTATTTGCAACTGTTACCTGTTGAGACCTCTTTTCAGTTGTTTGGTTATGTTTCCCAGTATTGGTGTGAATTGCCTTGTTATGCTGTCTATTATCTTTGACTTCTTTCCATTGAGTACCATTGTTGCCTACTACCTTGCCACTGGACAAAATCAGCATTGGGTGTTCTTTTACTACTATGTCTTTGCCTTTTGATTTCCTGTTCTCTGTTTGCCTTTGTTCTTTAGTAGTGTCCGTGTGGAGGATTTCGGGATGTAGCTTCCAACGTTCAATCATTTCATGCCCTTGAATCCTACATTGCTTACAGTATTTTGGGAGGTAGTCATACTGTATTTTGATCCATTCAGGTCTGATTTCCCCTGTTGTTTCATTTTCTATGTCTAACCTAACTTTCTGGGGGCAATTCCACTAGCAAATCCACTAGAACTTTTACTCTTGCACAGCTTGGCCTTGTCTTGTTTATTGTAACTGCATCCAAGTGCAGTGGCTTACTAACAGCAGAGGTGTGGGAAGATAGGCACTCTTTTACATAATAAGTGGGAAGCAGATGCGGGAATCAAATCCATGCCATGGCCATCGATGTTTCTTGCCCAAACTTGAATTTAGTATCATATATGAACTGCCTCATCTGATATTCGAAGCCATCTCTGGCTTTGAGATAGTATGTATTTTTTGAGGTAATTTTTATGAAATCCTCCCATAAGGTTAGTCTGATGAGCACGTGTTTTTCCCTAAAAAGACCAACATTACACTCAACTCTGATTCCACACTGTATTGGAATGATTTTCCTAAGCTCTTGCAGGTCAGGCCACCCGTATGAGAACTTGTCTAGTACTGCGAATTGCAAGCCTTCTATGATGTTCATGCGGGATACTTCTGCTTCAGCGTACTTGATAATCAGTTGTCCATGCATTCATATTTCCATCCTGATCGGAATTGGTTCGATTCCTCTGCTAGGGTTTGCTACTGTGTTGTTGTTTAAGGTTGTTGGCTTAAAAATTTGGGAGTAGTTAAGGGGTTTGGGTGTGGGTGAGATATTATTTGATGTTGGGGGAGTGTTTTGTGGTGGCTGGCCCGCCGAAAAATCGCCGGCCGACATCGCCATTGAAGGCATTTTCGAGCTTCGACTGTAACAGGTTATTTCTCTCTCTATCACCTTAGACGCTCTCTCTCTTTGAACTCTAATATTTTATGCTGTCATCGTATTATTATTTATTATGACTTGCGTGTATGGTCAAGTTCAATTTTCGGATGATTTGGGATCAATTTGGAGTTTTTTTTATTTGAAATCTTTGTTGCATATTATCTCTCATTTTGTTGAGTTATTCTTATTTGAAACCATTATTACTTGTTATGTATTCCATTATTAGCTCGTTCTTCTGCTTCTTTGTGTTCTGAAGTTATTTTGTTGAGTTAATTGTCATTGTAATGACGCTGATCGTTTTAAATATTACAATCGCATTCTCCCATTTACTGCTCATTTTGTGGTTTATAGTTGATATGTGACTTGGGGGGGGG